>JAKCPI010011434.1:0-16748 GCA_023213315.1 Euborellia annulipes
AAAATGTTAGGTTTAGAATGTTGATAGTACGATTGCACTGGATTCTAACAATGGATGGATGCTCTCAAATACTTTACACACACGGACAACCTCGAAGCGTCTTCGCACATACATGAGGAAGTGGAAGTGAGCAAGAGAGTAGGAAAAACGAAAATGTATCAACAGATCCGGGAATCAAATATTTTGTTATAACCAGCAAATTTTAGATAAGTGCTCATCTCCCTCTTTCTCTCTCCCACGACCAAACATTATTCATTCTATGTAAATTAATAAACAATACAAATAAAAATGGATTAAAGGAAAATACCTGGGGATGTGAAGTGAAGGTATGAATTCATTGGTTGTTAAATGGAATTTGAGGAAATAATCAGGATGAAATGGCATCATTTGTGATTGTCGAGATGCATCCATAATGGCGAGTGTCTTTGCATTCAGAGAGGAGCCGGGGTGGCGCAGAGAGATGAAGATTTGATGGCTCACTGGCTGACTGCTGAGCCTCTACTGGCAGTGAAAGGAGAAGCGGCGCAGAGGCGACGCGTGCTAAACAATCGAATCACGTGACATGAAGTTGCAATCCTATTGGTCCGAATATTTCAAATAATGAATTCCTAATTTCAAAGAATAAATAATATTTTCTTTTGGTATCAATTAAAAGAAATAAAATAAATATATAATTTAAAATAAAATATTTATATTAATACAACTTAACAATAAAAAATAAAATATTTTTTGAAGCTTAATGAGAGATGCCGACCTATAAAAATTTAATTTGACTTCAAATCCATTTATTAAAACACAATATAGTGTGGAAAGTTTTAAAATAATTTATAAAAAGCAATGTTTTGAAAAATAATTTCATATTAATTTTTAGAAGAGTGAGTGAGAATAATAAATTTAAAAAAAAATAAATAAAAAAAAATAATTAAAATTTTTTAAACCTAATTAACATATCAATAACAATTTACTAAAATAACTAGCCGCGAAACTCGCCTTTGCAACTGTCCAGTGAAACTAGTGAAAATTATCAAATGGCGTATCTAACTTCAAAGTGCGGGGGTGGGGAAGGGATAATTATAAAATTTTATTTTGGGATATATATTAAGTGCCAAAAATGACAGTCATGAGTGTCAAATTTTTATAAAAGAAGATACAATTTAATATTTATTAATTCAAATAACAGAAAAAATAAGAGAGTCGCTGGTAGTTGAACCCCCGGATCCACTAATTTGTACACGGTGTGCAGTGGCGTAACTAGCCTTGGAGGGCGGAGGGGGCAAGCTCAACTAGGGCGCCGTTTTTCAAGTTTTAATATAATTTAACAGAAAACTATCAATTTTTAGGACAATCTATGGAAAGAATATGATAAAATCACCGTTCTTGGGCTATATCTTAGATGCCCTAGGGTGGTTATGTCAGTATCAAGGGCAAGGCCGGCGCAAGCTATTCTGCCGCCCTAGGCAAGATATTTTTTTTGCGCCCCCCCCCCCCAAAAAAAAAAAAACTTTAAAAACTTAATTTGAATCGGAACCAAAATTTTTTCCCGTCCGAAAAAAACTTTTTACCTTTTTTTAGAGAGACGAAATTTTTACCACCCGCGGAACCAAAATTTGCCGCCCGTGGAACATTTTCTCTTCCGCGGTACCAAAATTTTTTCCCGGCACTAAATTTTTGCTGCCCGCAGAACCAAAAATTTTTTTCCGTGTGCCGCCCAAGGAACATTTCCTCTTGCGCGGAACCAAAATTTTTTTTGCCGCCCGCGGAACCTAATTTTTTCAGGTGCCACTTGCGGAACCAAATTTTTATTTTTATTTTTTCTTTTTTGCCGCCCTCTCCAGGTTGCCGCCCTAGTCGGCCGCCTAGTTTGCCTAGTGGACGCGCCGCCCCTGATCAAGGTGCACCTAGGGCCTGAGCAGGGGGGCAAGAGCCCCCCTTCACCCCACCTAGTTACGCTACTGTCGGTGTGCCCTTACCACTAGACTACAGCACGGCATTCGGTTATTTGAATTCACTCAAAAAGCAATCAGCAGGAGAAATGGACACAAATACGGTGCCACAAATTCTCCCTCGACCAAGCGCAATCAAGATGGACTAATTGAAAATAACTCTCATTTATGTAATTAATAAACATGGGCGTAACTAGACAATTTGGCTGGGGGGGGGGCCATGGGAAATGCCATCCTCGCTGGGAGGCCATGGGACCAGCTATCCTCCGGTGGGCCCATATTTTCTCAATTTTTCTTGGTGCAAGGAGCTTTCTGGGGGGGGGAGCAAGAACCTTCTGGGGGGCAGCCCCCCGGCACCCCCTTAGTTACGCCCATGTAAGAAATTATGTATTTAATATATAAGATATTATATTCATCACGTTTCATAGGCTCCTGATGACTAAAATTGCTTTTTGAGTGAATTCAAATAACCGAATGCCGTGTTGTGGTTCAGTGTTTTGGGCACACCGAGTACGAATTAGTGCACTCGTGGTTCGACTCCCGGCGGCACCCCCTACCACCCTACCTTTTGTCGGATATTTGAAACAATAAATATTAAATTGTATGAATTTTCTTCACTGCTTGTGAAACGTAATGTATATAAAATCTTATATATTATATATATAATTTCTTATTTATAAAAGATGAAAATTTTCGAGCTATGAAACATTTAAGATTTTTCATATTATTTTCTAAAACAATGAAATAATCCTAAATGGAAAATGTACCTTTTTCAACCCTCACACTGTACCTTGGAAGCCCTAAGTACTGTGGGCTCAATTAAACCTTTTTGTCACCACTGACTACACCACTGCATATATCAAAAAAAGATTTTATAAATATATTGTATATGAAAATAATTCTTGATTTTTGTAACATTAAATTTCACTAAAGCTGAAAAAATGAAAAAGTTAATATTCAGGATTAAAATAAAGGATGTCAGGAAATCTCGCTGGCTGGAATAGAAATAACATTCTGGATCAAAACGTTATAAAATTTCAGTTTATTTCCGATTAAATTAATACAATAATATAAAAATTATATTAAATGTAAAAATAACGATAGAAAAATGGCCATATTACAAATTAATAAATTAAAAATGTATACAAAACCTGAAGGGGAGAGAAAGGACGCGGGGTAATATAATTAAGGAAAATTATTTTGCAGATAGCGAGGAATTTTTTACTTTCAAGAATTTGGAAATAGTTTGATATAATAGAAGATAAAATTAAAATTTAATCGGAACAAAAATAACTAGTATTTATAACCAGCGGCGTAACCAGCCTTTGAGGGCGGGGGGGCGAAGCTCAACTAGGGCGCCGATTTTCCAGGGGGCTCCGCCCCTGGACCCCCCTTGCTCGCCTTCGGCGAGCAATTGCCGCCTTCGGCGGGCAAATTTCTTGCATCCAATAATTTTCTCAGCGAATTTGTTTATATTTACATGTTTTTTAATGACACCTGCATGATTTTGTTTTGATTTTTCTTTGCTTTTACGAAAAATGTCGTTTTCTTCTGTGATTATTTCAAAAACTATTCAGTTTTCGAAAAAATATCAAAGAATAAAAACTTTTTAAAATTGAGTATTTTATTTCGACGGGCATGCAAATGAAATTTTATTTAAAAATTGCTAGACATTCGTTCATTCATTCACTAAATCTCGGGCGGGAATGGGCGGATTTGAAAAAATTCCGGGCGGGCTCGGGCGGGCCTGAAGAATGGTAAAAGCCCTTTCATTTTGAGAAAATCGAAAAAAACTGAAAAACTACATCAGTAAAATACTAGTACTCTTTGGCCGATTTTGATTAAAAGCTTATTTTCACGTTCCCGGGGGGTGTTTAACTTAAATATAACATTTCAGTCTCATAGCTCAATTCCTTCATGCTTAAAAAAGTTTTGAATTCCAAAAAATTAAATATTAAGGCTTATACGAATCCTGAGTAAATCTCCACAGCCATAAAACATCAAATTAAGGCTTATATATTGCAAAATAAAAAAAATTTTAATTATAAAGCCTCTATATACGTTATTTATTATTTTTGGAATTAAATTCATTTAAAATAGTAGAATTCAAGTTGTAATATAATTTTAAAAGAAAACAATCAGTTTTTTAAGACAATCGATGAAAAGAATATGATAAAATCACATTCGCTGGGCTATATCTTAGAGGCCGTAGGGCGCCTATGCCGGTTTCGGGGGGCGCCAAGGGCTCGATGCGCCTGGGGCGTGGGGGGCTCGAGCCCCCCCTGGTTACGCCACTGTCTATAACATTTTTATATAATTAAAAAAATTTTAAATATACACTTGTCATTATTCAAAAATAAATTTTAAAATTTTGAGATTTTAGAATATTTAAGATATAAATAGCAAGAAATAAGTAGTCAACAGTTTCTTTCCTTTTTTTTCAATATTAAGTATATTTATACCCTTGACCTCAGGGCTAGAGCATTAGCTTCTGGTACCAAAAGTCAAGGGTTCGCATCCCGTCTCATGTGACAAAAATTTATTTCAATTGGATTGGCTACCAATCTAATTGAAATAAATAGAGACGTGGTCTAAATGACCTTCGATGCCGAAAAAGACCTTAAATGAAATTAAAAAAAAAAAGTATATTTATAAAATAAAAAAATTATTGGTTACTTAGTTCTTAATATTTATACATAAGTACCACAGTCATAACAAGAATCTCATAGAATTTATTTTTTTTTTTTTAATAAATGTATAAATATTTTATAAAATAGAGAGATGGAGAAGTGTGTTTAAAAAAATTAAGTCTTGGCGTTATTTTATAGATATAAGACTACTTAAGAAAAATATATATTTCTAGAATATACAATTGACCAATGGCGTATTCAAGGGGGAGTCCAAAGGGGCCGCCCCCCCCAAAGCCTTCTCCAAAACAAAAAATTGTTCCATAATGATTTTTTTTTTTTTTAATATTTATTTTATTAACTCTCATAAATTCTAAAATCTAAAAAAAAAAACTTATAAATAATTGAAAAAATCTCTAATATTTACGAATTTTCTATTA
Source organism: Euborellia annulipes (assembly GCA_023213315.1). Taxonomy (NCBI): domain Eukaryota; kingdom Metazoa; phylum Arthropoda; class Insecta; order Dermaptera; family Anisolabididae; genus Euborellia; species Euborellia annulipes. The sequence continues at coordinate 5,011 of JAKCPI010011434.1, forward strand.
AAATTATTTTTTATTTCAAGAAAAAAAATTTTTATTATATTTGTTTTTTATTTATAATTATTATATTATCTAAAAAAAATTTCTCCACTTTAAGTTTCTTGGAGAAGGGGGGAAGGGGTCTACCCCCCCCCCCCCGGGTGTTCATAAAACTTTTGCCCCCCCCCCCAAGCAGAAATCCTGGCTACGCTACTGCATACAAGACATTTTCAAAATGTTTTTTTTTGGCCTTAATCAAGTTGGGCACCGATTCGATTAAATCCCATTCAATTCTAGATTAATTAAAGAAATAATAGACGAATACCCAAAGAGATTCTATTTTTACTTTCCCTTACCTCAATAAATATGTTAATATATATAGAGAGAGAAAGTATTGGATTCATGTCAAAAATTCGATGTCGAGATTTTGATGGATCTTCACGTTTTGATGTCCCCTGAATCCAAAAAAGTGGTTTTCGCGACATGGTTTGTCTTTGTTTTGTGTGTGTCTGTGAACAAAATATCCCAAGAACGAAAAGAGCTATGAGGTTGAAATTTTATATTTAAGTTAGGCACCCCCAAGGGACGTGACACGAAGCTTTTGAACAAAATCGACCAAAGAGTACTAGGACTTTACTGATGCACTTTTTCAGTTTTTTTCGATTATTTCAAAATTCGCTCCAACCATTTTTTTTTTTTATTCAAAAATCAATTATTTTTTAGATTCTCTATAAAATGTATATTCTCATTTTGTCATTGAAAACTTCTGAAGGCCACTTTACTCTTGTACTCCATAGAATATAACAAGCTAAGATGTGTGGCATTCATAAATTTAACTCGAGAATTTGATTTCCATTCAAAAAAATTGAATTAACTTTTCTCCAATCGTAATTTATTCTTAAACGGAACTTCTTAAAATAAATTTCTTATTTGTATTCAGGTAGTATGAGCCTTTCCAATCAATTTACAGTAAAGTTTTCATAACTTCTCATAAACGTAATATACTATACCTAAACGATCATTAAGATGACAATAACCTTTGTAAATAATTATACTATTAAACGTATTCCTAAGCACGAACTTTTTAATATAATTGTTTTTTTAATTAATTATAAGTAAACAACTTTAATTTTGAACATTTATTATAAACAAAAGAGGATAGTAAATATAACAAAATAGAAATTAGAAGTATATTAGGACCAGATAATTAGGATAGGGAAAACAGGAATAGAGTAAAAAAATGCCAGTCTCGGGTCAGGTAACACGTGGTTGTCATCCATTTAATCATAAATTTATGTCTCTTTTTAAAATGGTTGACTATATTTGACAAAAATAAAAAGGAGTATGAAGACATGCATTTATCCTATCTTTCCTATGAAGTACAAGAGTAAAGTGGTCTTCATAAAATTTTTAGAACAAAATGAAAATATACATTTTAAAGAGCATCTAAAAAATAATTTATTTATGAATTTTAATCACAACCGTTGAAGCGACTTTTGACAAAATCAAAAAAAACTGAAAAAGTGCATCAGTAAAGTACTAGTACTTTTTAGCCTATTTTGTTCAAAAGGTTCCTGTTACGTCTCAGGATGGTAACTAACTTAAATATAAAATTTCAACCTCCTAGCTCTTTTCGTTCTTGAAATATTTTGTTCAAAGACACACACACAGAGTGATGATTTAACGGGACTCAGGAGACCTCGAAATATGTATTTCCAACAAAATCTCGACATGAAATTTTTGATATGAATCCAATACTTTCTATATATGTATATATAGGTAAGAGAAAGTAAAATTCTAAAAGGAGATATTAGAAGGTGCCTGAGATTAGATTTGAATAATTTTACATTATGAATTAATTATTTAACAATTATTTAATCTATACTATTAGTTTTCTACTCTAGTTTTTTTTTTTTTTTTAATATTATAAAAATAAAAATAAATAAGATTTAAACTTTCGACCATTGGTTCTCGTTGAAACATTTTGTAAATTAAAATTAAATATACAAATTAAACACTAGGTTATTTGTTTCAAAGGTTTTATTAATTAAAAAATTAACACTTGATACGTATTTCGACAATTCTTTGTCATCATCAGAAGTGACTGATGATGACAAGGAATTGTCGAAATAAGTGTTTAATTTGTATATTTAATTTTAATTTAGAAAAAATAAATTTTCTCATTGGCCGTAGCACAGTGGTAAAGTTCTCGCCTCTTTGGCTAGGGTTTAGGGGTTCATACCCCTCTCGTTCGAGATTTTATTTCATTTTAATTGGGATAGAGAAAGACCAGATCTGAATGGCCTACGATACTGAAAAACTCCATAAATAAATAAATACATTTTATTTATTAGATGAATTTTCAATATTCTGTTTAATTATTTTCATATTAATTAAAACAACACTAATAATCATTTTACTTTAGCTAATATGTAATAAGCGTGATCTAATTAAATTATACAGCCAAGACTAGACATAACAAATGTTATTTTCGACTAAGTAATAATACACAGGTTCCTATTTAATGATTGTTGTTCGATCTAACAAATTAATTGAGCTATTTATATAATTAAGACAAAAACAATATCTGCTATATTCTCCTTCAAATTGTAATTAATGAGGTAAATGGTGTATTTATGCGAGAACATCCTAATCAAGAAAAAATTATATGAAAATTGATAATGGAATAATCAAAAACAAACAAAAAGATTCTAAGCTAGATTTTTCCAAACTAGGGAGGCGCGGACTACTCTAAGGGGAGGCGTGAATATTAGCCACAGCGAACAATTTTCCAAATGATTGATAGTTTTATAAATAGCAAAAAATAAAAAAAAAAAAATATTTTTATATAAATTTATTGTGAGGTATATCTTTGTGGATGGAAGTATTATTAAGGCGGAGTCAAAAAAAAAAAATAAATAACAAGACATATGCAGCCAAAGTTATTTATTTTATTGTGACGTTTCGGTCACTGGTCTAGGCTATCTTCAGAGCCGGAGGCGAGAATAAATGAAATTTTGAATGAAAAATGAAATTAAAATTTCATATATTCTCTCCTCCGGCTCTGAAGATGGCCTAGACCAGCTATTCTCAACCGCTGGTCCGGCGGACCACCAATGGTCCGCGGAGAAATTTTACTGGTCAGCGGACAATTTTATTTATTTAATAAAGTTGAACCCCTGAATGGCCTCAGTTGCCGAAAAGGGTGATTTTTTTTTATACTTTTCTGTGATTTTTTTTAAAGGTTTATGTACTTAATTATCATATGTATATATGGACCCTATTACGCATTAGTGTGTCAAGCGCCAAAAAAAAAATTAAAAATTGAGTTAAGCACGGAATATTGTTTCAAATGCTATAATTAATAGCATTTTTTATGAAACATGTCCTTAAAAAAATTTATATTTAATGTTACTTGAATGACAAAAAAAAATGATATATAATCTATTGTTAATTTTCTCAAATCTCGGTACCTGGCGTTTGACATACTAACAGGCTCCATATATAATTAAATAGCTTTACATTTAAATATTAATGTAAGTAAATGATAATAAAAATGTTACAATCAACTTATATAGTAGTTCTTTAATATCTAGTAAAATTTCGATGTTAAAAAAATATCGCTGGTCCGCGAATATTTTTTTTACAAATTTTACTGGTCCGCGGGCCAAAAAAGGTTAAGAAACGCTGGCCGAAATGTCAGCCTGGAACGGAACAATAAAATTAATTTTTGTTTTTGTATTATTTTACAAAATGAGGGAGTGGGGGGAGGCATCTTATGATTAAATATTTTTAAGGGAGGCGTTGTAACATAAAATTTGGAAACCATTGCTCTAAACAGTAAACGCACTTAGAGGATTGACTCACCCCCTTTCAAATAAAAAAAAACAACAATTTTAATGATAAAAATGAAAAAAAAAAACAACAATAAAGAAGCTTGAAGGGGAAGAAAAGGGACTGATATAAAAAAATAGAATGCCAATTTTAGCTCGGGTAACTCGTGGTCGCCATCCATATACACAAGTTGTGAGCCTCTGAGTGAAAATATCTTCTCTACTAATTGATTTTACGGCACCATCAGTTTATTTATATTTATTTATTTTTTTATTTACATAAAAAGAGAGAGATTGATAATTTCAAAAATTATAAAAACAGTAGGCTTTTATATTGATATGTATATAAATTCTCAGTTCAAAGAGCATTTAAAAAAATTAATTCAATAGAGAATTATTTATTTAAAAATATATATGTAAACGTCATCGTATAAAGAGTTATTTGTTTTAAACAATAATTTTATTTAGTCTGCGTTTTTAGAAATATATATAAGTAAAATTGATTAATATTAGATGCGATGTTATTTATATAATATATCCAAAAATAGAAAAAGAACTTATTAGTCGCATTCAAGGAGAAAACCTCCCCTTTATCCTTACCTAATAAAAAGGGTATTTATGGATATTTTAAATGGAATGATTATGAATATTATATTAAGATGTTTCCAGTGTTTTATTTTTATCATATGCAAATAACATTTTCATTTCAAAGAATTTAGTAATTTTAAAGACAACTGGAGCGGCTAAGAAGCGGCTTAGAAAGTCATTTTGTGACGCACGATAAATAAAAGCCACCCTTCAATGTAATATAATGGATGATGTAAGCGCAAGTGGGATTTCTATAGCGCACCCTTTCACTAAAATACATAACTAATAGGACATACAAAAAGTACGAAATTCTCTGAATAATAGAACGTGGCTGTAGCTGATATGTTTAATGGAAGGAGGATGCAGCCAAATAATTGAGCCTCTATTCAGTAACGAACACTCTTTATTGGGACGTTTCGGCTGGGATCAACCTTGGGATTAAGCTTGACCTTCACGCTATCACTTGTTGGTATTTAAGGGAATATAACATTCAAGACAAAGAATGCAAATAACTTGTATTATTGAAAAATGACAACTCTATTTATATATATAAAATTTAAATATGCTCCTTGAAGGCTGAAGATGGCAGGGTTGATCCCAGCCGAAACGTCCCACCCAATAAAAAGTGTTCGTTACTGAATAGAGGCTCAATTATTTGGCTGCGTCCTCTTTCCATTAAACGTACGAAATTCTCTCCTGGAGACTAGGCAACCAAATTCTAGATTTGTATATTCTTATGGAAATTTTACAATCGTCAATTTCAAAGAATTTTATTTCATTGTCGACAAATAACCAAATTTCAAAACAAGGAAAATATCGAACCAGTGTCAGTAATTATTATTTAAATATTATACCCTCAGGGGAAAGCAAATATAATAAAAAAAAAAAACTAAAACTTTTTTTTTTTCAAATTTTGCTTTGGAGATTTTAGGGTCGGTTGCACAGTGGCGTCATTTTAACTTTTATTGGGGTGGCAAACGTTTTTTTCTTAAAGTTTACTTACAAATAGGTATCTCAAATTTGGCCAAAATATATTTAATTTAATTATTTTTTACAGTTTATATAGCCGTAAAAAATTTTGAAATATTTTATTTAGAATAATTAGGGTGAGAGAGGGGACCCCTCCCAAATGACGCCTCTGCGGTTGCATCACTTCTAGTTAACTAGCATACTCATCCGACCTAGAGTAAATAAGAACATCCTTAAACTTCGAGTTGAAAAAATGAATTTTTTCATATATAATTAGCTATCTAAGGTATAAGGAAAGTTTTGTGAAGTTATAAACTTATCATTTATAAAAATTATTAAAAATTAAAATATAAAATAATTAATTAAAGTTAATTAATTTTTTAACAAAATTGTAAAAATTTATAAAAAAAAAATAAATAAACAAGGTATGTGTTCTTAATTTCACCCCTTAGTTAAATTAAGCCTTATATCGAACTTTGTGCATTAGTTAGTTAACTACGATCTGGCCACTTATTTAATCTTAGGATTAGCACCAAGCTTGTGAACAAATCGGCCAAAAAGTACTAGTACTTTACTGATGTACTTTTTCAGTTTTTTTTTTTTTCTCAAAATTCGCTCCAACGATTTTGATTAAAATCAATTATTTTCTAGATGCTCTTTAAAATGTATATTCTCATTTTGCAGCACACTTTACTATTGTACTTCATAGGAAAGATGGGAGCCATGGGACCAGCTATCCTCCGGGGGGCCTGGAAAGTCCCATATTTCCTTAATTTTTCTTGGGGCAGGGAGCTTTCTGGGGGGGGGGGGGGCAAGAAACCTCTGGGGAGGCCGTACCCCCCGGCACCCCCCTAGTTACGTCCATGATAAAGACCTATACACATAAAGTTTAAAAAAAAAAGAGTTAATGAATCAGTATTGTCTTGTTATTAAAATTAATATTTAAATACTCAATTTTCCCTAGATATAATAGTCAAATATATCTGACGCACCCTTTATAAATTTTCCTTGTTATGAAATTTGATTATTTAATGAATTAATTCATTTTCTAGAAATGTTAATAACATAATCATTAACACATTAAACACGACGATTATATATTAAAAGGTTTCAATTGCGACTCAAAAAAACTTATTATTTATTATTATATAACAATATTTATTTATAGAAAAATTTAAAATATTTTTTTTCAACTACAATATCGTTGTTTTTGCTTTTTCATTATTCTCTAAATTTCCTTAATCTGAACTATTTTATCATATTTATACATAGATTAAAAAAAAAAAAAATAGAGAAAAACCCTTATTAAATAATATTATATATAAAATGATGTAATACTGTTAATAAATATGTATTTTTTGTTTTGTAAATAACAAATATTTATTCTAAAGAAGGTGATCGACGTTTGACCTGCAATTTAAAAGTTGAATTCCAAAGCGCAATTTATTTCAGATGATAATCACAATTTATCTATTGAAACGAGTGTGAATATTTCAAAATGTAGCAAAATAACCCATTCAGAGATAAAATGAACTTCCGCCAATTTAATGAAGTTGATTATGATTATGAAAGAAGAAAAAATAATTTATTTTTATATGTAAATAAATGGCTTATCCTACCATTAAAAAAATAAAATTATTTAATTAAAAGGTTAACGACTTATAAAAAAAAAATTATTTTGTATGGTAGAGTGTTGATACCATTTATTTATTATATAAAAAAATTAGTAGTAGATTAAATGCAATCCTAAATATGCAAATAATAAGATAATTGGCTGAGAAAGAATTTTAGAAAAACATTTTAATTAATTGTATAATTAGATCTTTTAACAGATAGACCAAAAATATTTATAAATTTATTTATTTATAAATAATTATTATTGTATTTTAAAACATTCAAATCCACTAAAATTAGATAGTAAAAATTATTTAATTAATGATTATTCATGTAACTTATGTAAAGAAAATTAATAGAAAGGGTCAAATAGACACTAAAATAAAAATAAAAATAAAAAATCTGGTGTGACTGGCGCATAGCACACAACTTACTCTTACCGAATGGTGAGAGAAAGTTGTGCACCGTGCTGGTCACACCAGATTTTTTGTGTCGAGATATATTAAGTTTCCCATAGCACCTTAGTTTCACACTTGCATTTTAAATATTGACTGCTTGAAATAAACTACCGTATAGTTTTTTTTTTTTTTAATTTTAATCTCATATTTTGATATTTTATACACAATAGAGAATAAATAAAAAAATTTCATAATTGGAAAATTTTTTTTGAAATGTTTAAAAAATTTCCAAAGAACCCCCTCAAAGCGTATCCGACGTGTAGGGTCCGACGGACCGGGGGGTGTGTTGACTCAGGGTGAGCTCTGCTTCTGCTGTTTGGACTGCCATTGCCTAAGCGAAACCTCACAATTTCAAATTAGGATACATTTATTTCTAATTTTAAATTAAATTTTATTTATTTTTATATTATTATTTTTTTTTGTTTTTAGATATAAATCTTTTCAATCTCTTTTATATTTTTTTTCTTTCAAGTTTTTGGAATTCTATTTTTTTTCGTTTATTTAATTTTAAAGTTTGTTTTTTATGAAAATAAAATGAATTTAAACAATTTCTTAAATTCTAAATTGTTTAAGATAAGGGGGTAAATAAAATATGATTTTTTTAATAATATTTAAAAGTTTATTAATAAGGGGTGTTGATAAGGGAGCCAAGGAGAGTGAGGCCTTATCTGAGCGGTCCCTGGGAACGGCGGGTGCCGATGAAGTTTCGGTGAACTGCCTGGTGCGGTGGAAGGCCTGCTAGTCAGCTGGGACGCTTCGGTGTCAGCTGGACTCTGCGGACGTTTCGGTGTCACTCAGGACTCGAAGTGGCGGGGCGGAGTTGGATTAAGATGTCCAAATCTCAGCTCGTGGTTTCGTATCGCCTCGTCACGACACGGCAATGACGTTACGAGGAACGGGCAGAGGCGAGCGTTGCTGCTGGCTTCTCCAACGTTTCGGTACGGAGACGGAGAGGAGTGTCGGTGTTGTCTCCTCTGAGTCCCGATGATGAGATGATGTTGACTCTTCAGAGTCGAGATTCAGAGTGTGGTCTTGACTCTTCCGAGTCCAGATGGCAAGTGTGTGGTCTTGACTCTCCCGAGTCGAGACGACGAGTGTGATGTTGACTCTCCTGAGTCGAGATAAGAAGTGTAGAACGCCGGCCACCGCAGCGAGCCCACTCGACCTCGGAGACAACGTTCCGGGAAAAAAGGGGACTTGCTCACCGGGCACTCAACTCAGGCCTGGTCCTTATTATATTACAAAAAAGTATATAATTAAATAAAATCCGAGCCAACACACTAATTAGCCGGCTCCTCAGCACATTCCCCTCGGATAAGGATTAAATATTTTTATTTTAATATATTTTTTTTTTAATTTTACAAGTTTTAAAGGATAATAATATTTAATAAAATTTATAATAAAAAAAAATGAAATAGTGAGGGCTAGTCCAGGCAATGAATTAATTAAAAAAAAATTAAAAACAAAATCTACAGGGCCGCAGAAGGCGGTCATGTTGCGATCCCCCCTGATTTATATGAAATGAAACACGCCGTCCCAAGATGTCGGGTTTCATTTGACACAGGCGTCGCGAGACGTCGCCGTTGTCAGGCATTTTGACGAGGCCATTCTTCTCGTCATCCACGAGTTGGAGGGCAACGCCGACTCGTGAGAAGAGAATTGCTGTCCCCGTCAGAGCAGACCCTTTAGCGGAAAGCTGGAAAAAAATAAAATCTACGCATCCGCGCGTCTGCGGAACACGCCCACTCGCCACCGCCAAGCACCATCAACAGAGGAAGATGAGGGTTATTTATTTATTTATTTTTTTTTTTTTTTTTAGTGAGACAGGTATTCACTTCCTGCCCGGTTGCTTGCCATTCTTCTTGGGGCGATCTAAAAAAAAATCTCGCAACTCTGCAGCTCGTACTCACTGAGGATCGACAGCCATTTCTTTATTTTCCCATTAGCGAGGGTAGCGGGGGACTGAACCCAAGCGAGCTGCTTATGGTGGTAGTAACTCTTTAGGTACCTAATCCTAGTGGGGCGGTAATTCCTAAACCACCGAAACATCGCGGGCCCTTCCCATTTAGGGACCGAAATGTTATCTAATATGATCCTGGCAGGTAGTTCAAACGAAACGTTATCTCGTGTCGATAGCTCTTCGACAACTATTTTTTGCGCTAGGCCCTCGGGGCCCCCTTTACTTTGTATTTCGCGGGCAATCTCCGCGCTAAATTCTTGGGCCTGCCTCCAATCTGCAGCGGGGGTGACCAGTGCATCCTCCACGTGGCCAACCTGCTCTTGTACGGCGGGAATTGCAGTACCCTGTTCCAACTCGTCGTTCTGGGGTACTCCGGATTGCCCTCCGATTTCTCCTACCTCTATCTGGAGGAACGGTGTTTCCGGCCCTTGAGTGGTTGGAATCTGGTCCATATCCGGCACCTGAACCTCCAGAATGACCACCTGTTCCTGTTTTTCTTGGGATTGTGCCCGAACCTGCACGATCTCCTGCTTCGGACCGCCAATAGTGGTAAATATTGTCTCCTCTACCGCCATTAACCGAGCTTCTATCCTAGCACTATGAGCTTCCATTCTGGCACTCTGTGCCCTCATTTCCGCCAATATTGCTCTCAATAGGGAGTCCTTGTCAAGTGAATCCTGCTTACGGTCGTGGTCAGCCACTCTAGGGCGCGGGCTACCGACAGGGACAGAGGGAGGGGATCTGCTGATGGTACTCACCCGGGGCGCAGGGACGGGGCCCGAAGCCGCCGAACTGCTTCCCGAAAGCGCAGCCGCGCCAATGCCATCGCCGAGGACGGTTTCCCCGAAATTCCGGGACTGCTCTGAGTCGGCCCGCAACCCCGATTCTCCTCTCACGACGGGCGTATTTGTTTCGGCACCTGCATCACCGGTGGTCTGGGAAATGGTTCGCGCCGCCTGTATATCCACGGCGTCGCCTTCCGATTGCCCTGTGTCTTCAGACACCCAAACATCTCCACCCGTTTCGGTGCTGCGTCGTCCAAGTGCCATTTCGGTATCCTGGATCCCAGCCTTTCCTCCACCACAAAGCGTATCCGACGTGTAGGGTCCGACGGACCGGGGGGTGTGTTGACTCAGGGTGAGCTCTGCTTCTGCTGTTTGGACTGCCATTGCCTAAGCGAAACCTCACAATTTCAAATTAGGATACATTTATTTCTAATTTTAAATTAAATTTTATTTATTTTTATATTATTATTTTTTTTTGTTTTTAGATATAAATCTTTTCAATCTCTTTTATATTTTTTTTTCTTTCAAGTTTTTGGAATTCTATTTTTTTTCGTTTATTTAATTTTAAAGTTTGTTTTTTATGAAAATAAAATGAATTTAAACAATTTCTTAAATTCTAAATTGTTTAAGATAAGGGGGTAAATAAAATATGATTTTTTTAATAATATTTAAAAGTTTATTAATAAGGGGTGTTGATAAGGGAGCCAAGGAGAGTGAGGCCTTATCTGAGCGGTCCCTGGGAACGGCGGGTGCCGATGAAGTTTCGGTGAACTGCCTGGTGCGGTGGAAGGCCTGCTAGTCAGCTGGGACGCTTCGGTGTCAGCTGGACTCTGCGGACGTTTCGGTGTCACTCAGGACTCGAAGTGGCGGGGCGGAGTTGGATTAAGATGTCCAAATCTCAGCTCGTGGTTTCGTATCGCCTCGTCACGACACGGCAATGACGTTACGAGGAACGGGCAGAGGCGAGCGTTGCTGCTGGCTTCTCCAACGTTTCGGTACGGAGACGGAGAGGAGTGTCGGTGTTGTCTCCTCTGAGTCCCGATGATGAGATGATGTTGACTCTTCAGAGTCGAGATTCAGAGTGTGGTCTTGACTCTTCCGAGTCCAGATGGCAAGTGTGTGGTCTTGACTCTCCCGAGTCGAGACGACGAGTGTGATGTTGACTCTCCTGAGTCGAGATAAGAAGTGTAGAACGCCGGCCACCGCAGCGAGCCCACTCGACCTCGGAGACAACGTTCCGGGAAAAAAGGGGACTTGCTCACCGGGCACTCAACTCAGGCCTGGTCCTTATTATATTACAAAAAAGTATATAATTAAATAAAATCCGAGCCAACACACTAATTAGCCGGCTCCTCAGCACATTCCCCTCGGATAAGGATTAAATATTTTTATTTTAATATATTTTTTTTTTAATTTTACAAGTTTTAAAGGATAATAATATTTAATAAAATTTATAATAAAAAAAAATGAAATAGTGAGGGCTAGTCCAGGCAATGAATTAATTAAAAAAAAATTAAAAACAAAATCTACAGGGCCGCAGAAGGCGGTCATGTTG
>JAKCPI010011435.1:0-110221 GCA_023213315.1 Euborellia annulipes
ATTTATTCCATTTCAATTGAAAGTTCCCAGCTATGACTAATTAAGGATATAAAAATTAATTATTTTTTAACAACAATGATTATTAATTTAATTTTCTATAAAATATAGAGCGAACTTTTAAAAAATATCTTTTATTTAATGCGAATAATCAAAAAAAAAATTTTTTTTTCGAAAATCAAAAAAAGGGCTTCTATAACTTGTAGATATTTTGAATAGGCTTTAATTAAAAAAAAAATTTGAGGTCGATAGGGCTTCAAAATTGTGGCCGCTGGAATCTGCCAAAATTAGCACCTCGAGATTCTCTTACCTTAATATAATAAATTCCAGCCATCATAGAAACTTGTAGTTAAAAAAATATTTTTTTTATAACAGTATTTAAAATTTTAACACATTTTTTTCTCTCTAGATATTTATACATTTTTCAGGATTTTCGGGGGGGGGGGAGGAGGGGGGCATTGAAGCTCAATATCTCCACCTCCCCCTGGCTATGACCCAGTATATCACTATGATATAGTTGTTGATGCACATGTGTATTTTTATTAACACTTTCGTTTAGCCTGATGATGGCACGCGGGGTTCAGCCGAAACGTTTCTTGTTATAAAGTGTGTCTTTTCATAAATGTTATCAAAAATTTTCTTTTCTTTCTTTCTTAATAAATATATTATATTTTGTCCCCTCCCCTCTCTACCAGGTCACGAATGTTGAAAAATACTATTCCCATTACCACTTGGAGAGATAAAAATTAATTTTCCTACACAGAGAATATTAATTAATTAAAGTCGCGTTGTTTAAAAAAACAACATAGAGTACTCTACAATGAAATGATTTTCATTCTATATATATGTATGTGAATTTAATAATCTAATTTTAGATAGTCCAAAATCATTAATGATGGAATATAATATCAGAGTCCAATTCAAAAAACATTTGTGAAATTAGATACATACAATATAGCGTAATATTTTAATAGAAAATTAAATTAATGATAATTTCAGAATCCACTCTACAAAATGCAAACGAGAACGAGAGAGATAATTTTCATTTTCAAATAAAAAAAATATATAGCCTAATAATAAATAGAAAAATAATAATTGAATTTGTTAAATTACAAAAAAGAAAAAAAATATGTATGAAGCTAAACTTTGCATAGCAATCGCACACAGGGAGAATCTAAAAATTTTTTGGAATTTTATTTAAATTTTTTTTTTTAAGACAATAAAAATATTGTAAAAGAATCCGATTAAGACGATCCGTATCTTTCAATTAGACTAGAGTAATAGAGAGTCTGTGTTTGTTCAAGAGGGGAGGGTGGTTAGGAGTTGGGGCTGGAAACATCAGAGAGGATGTAAAGGAAGAGGACAATCAATTGTCTCAGAGAGAAGGAGGAGGAGTAGGACAATTAACGCGATGCAGAAAACGTGTCCCCGGCGGTTGGACCATCCACAAAATAAAATTGTCTTTGTCTATGTCGTTCGCCGTCGCCAAAAAAAAGAAGATACAACACACACACACACAGATATAAAGAGAGGTTTCTTTAATCTTAGTCCTTTTTGTCTACACCCTTTAAAAAAAGGAATAAGGAAGGAGATAATATAGGATGACGCAAAAGTCACTTTCTCTTATTGAATGAAGAAAAAAATAGGAAGAACTTCACCATCATAAATTTCAAACCAACTCCATAAGCAACCGTTTATTTGCTACTAATATTAGCCTGCCTATTACTTGCTCAGGGGCAGTGGGTGTGGGTACGTGGATGACGACCACGAGCTGCCCCAGCTGGGTCTGACAGTACTTCTTTTCCTTGCATGCAAGTCTCTTTCCTTCTATATTTTCAACAGTCATCAGAACGTGAGACGGGCAGGCCTGTTCTATTCCTTCCGATCGCAAAAACCCCCTACGCCAACCTTGCAAGGCGAAGAAACAGGCGCAGGCCTATAACATAAAGACAACATAATCTGAAGTTTAAAAAAATTAGATAGATTAAGTCGAACCCTAAAAGACGATAATTAGGGTATTTTATCATGATTGTGATATAATTGTGGTAATAATTGGTTTCGTGTAACGCAATATCCCCAAAACACAGAACGTAAATTACTTATTATAGGCCTCTGTAAATTTCTAATAGCCGGTTGATTCATTTCTATTCAACCAGAAAACTGATCCGAACGATAGCAAAACATGGATATAACAATAGTAAACAAGAACATGCTTAACCTTCGAGTCAAAAAATGAGTTTTTCATATATAATTTGGTATCTGAGGAATAGGAAAGTTTTGTGAAGTTAGCAACTTCATAAAGGCATCAATTATAAAAATTATTAAAAATTAAAATAACTTATTAAAGGTAATTAATAATTTTTTAACAAAATTTAAAAATTTCCAAAAAAATAAATAAAACAGGCATGACTTCCTAATACCGAACTTAGCACGTTAATTACGATCTTATTTAATCATGATTAGCTTATCTAGATATAAAAAGATTCGAAAGTCCTAGTTAACGAACTTATCCGAGAGATAGCTAGTTAATTAGAAATGAAGCAATGGGTATAAGTAAGTAAACATCGAGATAAAAGAGGTAAAACGGGGTAAACTACGGATTACGGATTTGAAGTTTCAACAAAACTCAGGTTCAATTCCCGGCTTGCGCAAATATTATAATTCAACGTTGCCGAAGTCTCCTACTGGAGTAAGATAGTGGGAGATAATCTCACCAATAATAAAGGGCCCAATATGAGGTGGCCCAAGTGACATAACTCCGATGATTTGAAGCGGTCGGCTGAGAAATAGCAGTTTCTAAGAATGCTACGTCGAGATAAAATTTCGGCCAGGGGAGATAACACTGTTCCGCACATTAAGACGAATTGGAAATGGAAATTAATAAAAATGTATTAGAAAATTTTTTTAATAAATTTCAAATATAAATATATAAAAAGAAATTCTTATAGTGCTACTGTAGTCTACAGTATAAAAAAAGGTTAAAAAAAAAAAAAGGAAACAACAAATCAATTAGTTCTCAATTAAGTTTAAGCTTTTAACACAAACACACACATTGATACATAGAAAAGGATATCAGTCACTTCTTTTACGGGTTGCTAAGTTGGTAAGGAAGCCGAGCATGACCTCCGGCCCTCCTCTCTTTGTTTGGAAACATAAAACTTGGCGATCGTGAAGCGGAACTCCCCACTTCCGGACCTCCTCTCTTCTTCTTATTATCTATGTGTGTGTGAGCGTGTGGGTGTTATAAAGTGAGTTAGACTCACCCCTTCCCACCCTAACTTATTTATTTATTTCTATTCCATTTGTCCATCTCGAAGAAGAAGAAGGGCGTCTCTTCTTCTTCTTCTTCTTGTTTTAACGCATCCTTTTATTACACTCCATAAATTGTGCCATATTTTATATTTTGGCTTCAGATTGATGCGTCGAAAACACAGCCAGCCATATAATCCTCCCCCTCAAGATTTATTTATAAGAGAGAGACATGGGAGACAAAAAAATATATAAGATTTGATTTTGAATTATGGTCTTAAAGAAAATATTTTTTTGATTAATAGCTCTAAAAAAAATTTATTTTATTAAATGATCGACTTTTAGAAGATCCTGAGCTCACCTTCTTTTACTAAGTTATTTAATTCAGGAAGTTTATTTCTTAATTTTGAAAAAAAAAAAACAAACTTCTTATCACTACCCTGAATGTCGTAGAATATTATGAAGTTCAAAGTCTATGATAACAAACAACAATCAAGTCGTAATCTGAAAACAGAAATCCAGTAGGTATAAGTGGCACGAGGGGTTTTAATTTTAAAATGAAACCCAGTAATTGGACAATATTTATAAATGAGACGTGTTGAGATTAATTTTGGAATATAAAGTCAGTCAAATGGCTTAATCTTTGATTTGATTTTGAATTATGGTCTTGATTTTAAAAAATAATGTGTTTATGAAAGCTTTTGGCGTTTGTATTATTATTATTAATATTGGAGTTGTTAATTATAGACCACTTTTTGTATAAAAATATAAATACTGTACAGCGTTTCGACTGCTTTATTTTATTATATTATTGGAATAATTTAATAATAATATTTTTTACCATCTTTTTTATAAAAAAAAATAAAATCAAAAAACTTATTGTAACATCATGCTTTTCATGAAAACACTTGCTTTGATGTGTCCAACTTTATAGGAATGATTGAAGATGGCGCTGACGTCGTTGCATATAAAATGCACGCAACTGTCACTTAGAGGTTAGTTCCCTTTAATCGGAGTAAGTGCACAGTAGTTGGAAATGGCTGCAGAATAAGCAGTTGAAACTTTGCACTGGATTTCTGTTTTCAGATTAGAACTTGTTTGTGGTTTGTTAACAGAGACTTTGGATTTTACAAAAAAAAAGAAAAATTGAATGATTTCAAATCGCAAAGCGGCCAATTAAGGGGAATATTTTTATTCACAAACATCATTTACAGTTAAAATTTGATCAGCTCGTAATACCAAATACTGAGTTTTTGTTGGTGCATCTGTTTTTCAACAATAACACAAATAACATTACTTCAATTCATTTTTAGCCCACGGGGCTAGTTGGTAACGCGCCTACCTTCTATACCGAACGTCGCGGGTTCGGACCCCAGGCAGTCCGATGATTTTATTTAAGGCATTTGGATACCAAATGACTTTTTATCTGAATGTCCAAGGTAAAAGGCGGAAAAATAAAAAAAATAAAAATTCATTTTGATGATATTTCAAATCTCAATAGGTCTACTTAATGAATCAATAAAAATTGCCCAATTAAATAATTAAGTGGCTGAGATACGAGGTTAGTCAAATGAAAATTGCGCCCTCCAGTCAGTCGGACAAATATATTTGTTTATTAGGACTTTATTTGTTTTTACAAATATTTTTTTTTTTTTTTTTTGAAATTAGAATTTTTTTAATGAATTCTAAATCAAACAAAGAAGTTGATAATTAAGAACTCATCTGTATGCAGACAGGAAGAAGGAAGTGAATTTTTTTTTTTATTAAAATAAAATAAAAAAAAAATGAATGAAAAAAAAGTTTATTAATAATAGAATTCAAGAAATTTTTCGATCAGAAATTGCTTGTTAAACTCTTCCAATCTATTGACTTTACGTTTAAAAAGTAAAAGACAAGTGGCAGAGGAAAAGAAAGAGTTCAAGTAGCGAGGGGGAAAGAGAAAAAAAAAATTCTCACTAAAAAAAAAAATAAATGATGGTTATAATACATTTAGTATACCTACTTATGTATTAATAAATAAATGTATTCTATAAAATTATTTGGGACGACCAAATTTGGAAAAATTTTAAAAAGTTCTTCAGTAAAATAATAGAAACTTTTACCCGATTTTACTGAAATTCCTTCGGATGCGAGCGACATGGGTACTTAGTTTAAATATAAAATTTGAGTTTCGAGAGTGTATTAGTTTTTGAGTTACCTATTTTGTTAACCTATATTTTTTGATATTTCACTTGAAATTCATTAAATTTATTTATTTAAGGTTCAGGAATTCTCCAATGAGCAACGCAGCTAGTTGTTTTTTCAATTTTTATTAAATGCAAAGTGCCAGGGCCAACGTTTCGGTCGCATATAGGACCATCATCAGGGCTAAAATACAACAGATAAAATCAAACATAGATCACAAATTCTTTCTAATTGCACATTACATAATTTATTACAATATTATATAAAACATTTAACATAAAAACATATATAATATTGTAATAAATTATGTAATGTGCAATTAGAAAGAATTTGTGATCTATGTTTGATTTTATCTGTTGTATTTTAGCCCTGATGATGGTCCTATATGCGACCGAAACGTTGGTCCTGGCACTTTGCATTTAATAAAAATTGAAAAAACAACTAGCTGCGTTGCTCATTGGAGAATTCCTGAACCTTAAATAAATCATATTATCAGCTATACACCTCAATTAAATTAAATTTATTGTGAAAAAAATCTTACATTGTAAGAACATCCATTTCTGACCGAAAAAATAAAACAAAATTTAGATACTAAATTAGTTCCTACTAAAATACTATTGTAGAGTGAACGAGGGTTTAAGGCTGGCTGGAATTATAACAAATAGATACAAAGAAAAGAGAAATTACAGACTTGGTTCAGGTAATTCGTGATTGCCATTCATTTACCAGCTTTGAGTTCTAAAGTGCAAACGAAAATAAATTCCAGAGAACTAAACAAGATAGTGAATTAACTTTAAGAAAAAAAAAACAAATTCGTTCTGGTTTTGCACTAAGTGTTGTTCTTGTCATCTGACGTCACGTTTTAATACCACATATCACTTAACTCTTAATGCTTTGGAATACGAGAGAGAGAAATAGAAGAGAAAAAAGAGTCTAAGAAAGATGGATATAAATAAAAAAAAAACGGGAAAAATATTAACTTTTAAAATATTAGAAACTTTTCTATCAAACGTCAAACAAACTCGCACGGCCTTTTATCAAAGAAATATTATCCCCAAATACTTTGTAACTTTTTTCTTTTTTTTTTTATTCTTTTCCTAAGCAAAGTGTTGAATGAGATGGATCTCTTCTTGACATTATCGATGTCTCTTTTTTTGATTCGCCAATAATTTTGTTGATAAAAAGGACACACATATATATTTATTCGTTCTTTTCATCAATCGAAAGGCCAACAAATCAGCCCAGAAGCAGCATCCCTTCTCGCTGGACCGCCGCCAACCAACCAGCAGCTTATGATTATTTATTATGACTCGGGGAATCTTCTAGCGAATAAAAATCCACTTTAATCTTCTTTAATTCTAATAATTTATACTTAAAAAAAAAAAAAAAACTGGAAATTAAATTAAAAAGACGTGGATATATTTTAAAAATAAATTTCTAAATGAATAATCGATTATAAAAAAAAAAAAAAAAAGGTTTAGAATCATTAGTTTTTGGTGTTAGTTAATCATTATTATTTATGAAAATGGGAAAATTTATTTTAACATTTAGGAAAAGAGATGTAATAGAATTTGTTGAGCTTGTGTTAACACATTCAAATTCATAAATTAACTTTAGTAAATTAGACTAAAAGATTTATTTGTTTTATTAAAATCAGAAAAAATGGAAATAAACTCAAAAGTCTAATAATAATTTAATTTTTTTTTACTTCCTACCCGATATTATCTTTATTATGTACATTGGCGCCTGCTCGAGAATGGAGCTTTGAGTTTAGTCAACCAAACAAATATTTGTAAAATAAATAAATTTTTTTTTAATGCAAATGAAAGGATAAGCTACTTTTAAGGCAACACTTCCGACAGCTAATCATTTTGGTTGCCTAAGCTCAAGGCTCGACTGAAGAGCGCATCAGACACTTGTCGACTGTAAAAATTTTACGCAAACATTGCGGGCTCTAAAACTGTTGTGTAATAAAATAAAATTTGTAAAATTATTAGCTGTCAGGCCCCCCGAGATTTCGACTGTCTAAGGGCCTCCATCTTGCTTAATCCGGCACTGAATACAATAATATATAAATTTGCAATTTTTGCTGATATCAAGGAATTAACACATAGGTAGGCTACACTATGAATATTTTGAAAAATTATAATGAAAATTCATTTTTTGTCAATTTTTCAAAAAAAAAACTTTTTTCGTCAATTTTATTTATTTCATTTTATTTTTTTGCATGTTTTCTTTTCTGCTCATCTCAATTCAAAAAAAATCCATTGTTTTTTGGAAAAACTGTTATCGAACATTTCAAACTGACAGCAAATTTTAAACTGTGCTATCACTGATTTTTTTTATTTAAGGTCTTTTTCGGCATCTAAGGCCATTTAGGGTCAAATGATTTCTAGTATAATCAAATGAAATACATTTTTCTCGCTTGAGACGGGAAGCGAACCCCTGGACCCCCGAGAAGCTGTCTTCTCTCCGAGCCACGGGTCAAGGGCATCATGTATATTTAATATATAGATAATTAGTTTTTTGAGATCTCTGCATCTTTTAGTGCATATAAGTGTATCGGACCATTTTCTACAATTAGCCTATCAACATTACTGGAGAACAGGAAGGTGAGTGTGTAGCATCGATTCCCAGAATCTCATGTCAGAAAGATATCTCAGCTGGTAGGGGGCTAAAATGTGAAAGGATTAAGGGGATATTGTTAATAAATTGTTTTAATATGAAATTTCTTTTTAATCATCATCGTCGATTAAAAAATAAACTTTTCCTTCTTAAAAAGGCATTCATTTTGGCAATATTAACTTTCCCTTATTTGAATAGCTGTAATAAATCAAAATCATTATCGTCGTAACATAGAGCTCCTGTCAAATGTATGAAGATATTAAAACGATATTTTTTTTTAATATTTAATACCCTCCAAGTGGAAAATAAGCGTTCACCTCCTACCCTTTTTTTCAGAGTAGAGCTGATTGATTTTTGATTGACAGAGCTTAATTTGCCAACCTGTTGGCGGACGACCGCCATCTTTAATTCATCGAAAAAGAGAGTGAGGGATGATAATAAATAAATAAATAAATAGTTCTCTCGACCTCACGTTTCAAGAGGAAGGGAATATATAAATAAATAAATAAATAAATAAATGGACTAACTTTTATGTTTAGAGAGATGTTTTGTTATCCTAGGTACATTATTTAGAATATCGTTCATATAATTTATTATTGTGTAACCGAATGATGTTGTAGCGACATTGTTTATTTCATTAGCTCCATTCTTCTTTAATATTTCTTTTTTATATAATCAATTTCATATTACAAATAAAAATAAACTTTAAGATTGACTATTTTTGGCCAGACAATCAAGCTCTAAGCAAAAAGTTTAACATTTAAAATCAATAATCAACATTAATTCATTTTAACACTTCCTTGCCTCAAATGGCTATTCTGTAAGCAAAACCTTTAACACCAAAGTGTTAACATTTAGTCAAAAGCGTTAAAAATTAATGTCATGTCCAGGGGGTGCCTCTAATGCATAAAAATGGCGTCCTTAACCAAAAAGTAAGGTTACGATTTTGACAGCTTTGAGATAAAAGCAACATATTTCAGATCCATTTGATCTGTGAGAGCTGGACCAGAATCATTGATACCCAAAGTTCTAGAAATTATAAGAGAAAAAAAGCAACAGTCAACACAATCGTTGCAGTTAAGCAATACTAAGCGCGGCGAAAGCTCGAGATTGGTCACTCCGAGCAATCACTGGCCATTGGTCTAATGTAATTTAAAAATTTATTTAATAAAGTCATACCCTAAATAGCCAAAAAGTGTTTTAAAAAAAGAAAAAAAAAACACCAAATTTTTAAAAAGTAATTCTGGTGTGACTGGCGCTCAGCACACAACTTTCTCTTGCCCTTCGGTAAGAGAAAGTTGCCGTGCTATATCAGCAAACTTCAAATATTTTTCAAAAAATTTTTTAATGTACTTTTTAAAAGAGCATCTAAATAATTATTGATTTATATGATTTTTTTTTTTTTTTAAACATTCACACTTTTTTCTCATTCACACTCACACTCGCACACACATTCACACAGTCTTTTCGGCAACTTAGGCCATTTAAGACTTTGACGATAACCGTTGTAATATATATTATCTATTGTGGGTTCAGGCATTTCTATTTAAGCCATCTGGTATCCAAATGGCTTCAATAAAATCATCGGACTGCCTGGATCCGAACCCGCGACGTTTGGTATAGGAGGTAGGATATTTTTTTTTTTTTTTTTCATTCGCACTCACACTCACACACACATTCACACAGTCTTTTCGGCAACTGAGGCCATTTAAGACTTAAGACGATAACCGTTGTAATATATATTATCTATTGTGGGTTGAGGCATTTCTATTTAAGCCATCTGGTATCCAAATGGCTTAAATAAAATCATCGGACTGCCTGGGTCCGAACCCGCGACGTTTGGTATAGGAGGTAGGCACGCTACCTACTACGCCACACCCGGGGGCTGGAGGTAGGATATGATTTTTAATCTAATAAAAAGAAAAAGATTTAAATTCGGTTACCATGGCAACCATTTCTCCTATCTTTCCTATGAATAACCAGAATAAAGTGGTCTTCAGAAGATTTCAACGGCAAAATGAATATATACATTTTAAAGAGAATCTAAAAAATAGTTTATTTATGAAATTTAAAAAAAATCGTTGGAACGAATTTTGAGAAAATCGAAAAAAAGTACATCAGTAAAGTATTAGTACTTATTGGCCGATTTTGTTTAAAACTTTATTTACACGAGTTCGGAGGGTGCCTAACTTAAATATAAAATTTCAACCTCCTAGCTCATTTCCTTCATGGTCAAAAATGTCCACACAGACACACACGCAAAGACCAATTTGCTGGAACCACTTTTTTGGACTCAGGCGACCTCAAAACATGTATATCCATCAAAATCTCGACATCGAATTTTTGACATGATCGCAATACTTTCTCTCTATATATTTCATATATAGGGTAAGAGAAAGTAAATATATTGTTTTATTTATGTTGAGAGAATAAAATCTCAATAATAATAAAGTTGGTCCATCCATCTATCCATCCATCACTTATAATTGATAACCTTATTGTTTGCGGCATTCCCTCTCTCAAATTAATGTCCCAGTCAACATTAACATCTCTCACACATATAGGCCTACTGTACATACACTCTATAATGCATACTGAGCATAATCGGGTTTTTGTTCCCCCAACGACCCTAGGAATGCACTCAACGCCTTGTCACTTGCTTAATAACTAATTCTCCCCATCTTATCTATTAATAATATAATAATAATAATAGAATTTGGTGTAGAGAAAAGGGCACTTTATGACTTCTCCAAATAAAAGTACACTAATTTGTTACATTCGCGCTGCAGTATATGTCATCACTAGGGCTCGGATTTATAGGCACTAAAAAATCTTTAAAATAGGCAGGCAACTAAGCACTAAAAATTATTAAAAAGGCATTTATTGTAAAAATAGGCACTAAAAAAGGCACTTAAAAGACTTATTTAAGAAATAATATAAAAAAATTTAAAAAATTGATGTCTTATTTTTGGTAATTTGGTGTGACTGGTCACATAGCACACAATTTTTTCTTAATTTCGGTAATTCTGTACTTGTTTGTCAGAATACAAATGCAAATCAAAATTTTAAGTACTAATTTTTAAAATTTTACATTAAAAATAAATTTTTTTTTGAAAAAAAAAGTATTTTTTTTTCAAATCTCGGGAGGGGAGGGGTAATTACCCCCTTTACCCCCCTTGAAATATTTTCTTGATAATTCTAAAAATTTTAAATTTAGGCCATGTATAGCTCGTAAAAAATTGAAATTGGCTATTTGAACGTAAAATAGGCACTAAAAAAGGCATTTATAGATGAAATAGGCACTAAAACCCAAAATCGGCCAAAAAGGCACTAACAAATGCCTCTTAATTTATTCAGAATTTCATGAAACGTATGGTAATTAAAAGTTATTTTTGTCACTCCAAATTAATTTATATCACGTCTTTTACATTTATTTAGTTGAACAAAAAAAGAAAATATTTAATGGGAGGGATTATCTCGTCTTGGCATTTTAATCATAGGCCACATTTTGGACTATGAATTCAAGGTTTCCCATCTAATTAGTTATGATTAGGGCTCGGATTTATAGGCACTAAAAATCTTTAAAATAGGCAGGCAACTAAGCACTAAAAATCATTAAAATAGGCACTTAAAAAGGCATTTATTGTAAAAAAGGCACTTAAAAGGCATTATTTAAGATAAAAAATTTAAAAAAATCTGGTGTGACTGGCGCACAGCACACAACTTTCTCTTACCTTCGGTAATCGAAAGTTGTGTACTGTGCTTGTCACACCAGATTTTTTGTGTCGACATGTATTTAGTTTCGACAGTACAGTATATTCGATTTTCAAGATGTAAAATTTATAAGTATAGCGAAATATTTATATTTTGTTACCATGGCAACCATTTCTCCTATCTTTTCTATGTAGTACAAGAGTAAAGTGGTCTTCAGAAGATTTCAATGACAAAATGAGAATATACATTTTATTGAGAATCTAAAAAATAATTGATTTTTGAATTAAAAAAAAATCGTTGGAGCAAATTTTGAGAAAATCGAAAAAAACTGAAAATGTACATCAGTAAAGTACTAGTACTCTTTGGTTGATTTTGTTCAAAAGCTTCGTGTCACGTCCCATGGGGGTGCCTAACTTAAATATAAAATTTCAACCTCCTAGCTCTTTTCGTTCTTGAGATATTTTGTTCACAGACAGACAGACACACACACACACACACACACAGAGACAGACCATGTCGCGAAAACCACTTTTTTGGATTCACGGGACCTCAAAATGTGAAGATCCATCAAAATCTCGACATCGAATTTTTGACATGAAACCAATACTTTCTCTCTCTATATATATTAACATATATATAGAGGTAAGAGAAAGTAAAAATTGATGTCTTATTTTTGGAAACAAAGATAAAACAATTACCTCCTTTGCACAAAGATGGCCGAATGAGGGCGGAGGGGGCGAAGCCCAACTGGGACGCTTTTTTTTTTTTCGTTCGACCTTTTTTTTTTTTTTTTTTTTTTTTTTTTTAGTATTCGAATCTCGTTCGATTTTTTTTTGTAATTTTTCTCCGGATTTGTGATATAAAATGAATTTATTGTGAAATTTCAAAAAAAAAAAGCCGAAATTGGCTTAAAATAGCTTATTTTAAGTTAAAATACTTAAAATAGGCACTAAAAAAGGCATTTATAGATGAAATAGGCACTAAAAGCTGAAATCGGCCAAAATAGGCATTATAGGCACTAACAAATGCCTCTTATTTTATTCAGAATTTCATGAAACGTATACATATCATAATGGCCTAAATTTTAAGCCATAAATAAAAAAAGGCAAATAGGGCGAAATCCGAGCCCTAGTTATGATTGAATATGGAAGGAAAAACGATTTTTCTCCAATAAATTGATTGTTTATTCAAATTATTTGGTAACCAAATATGTATTTAAATAAATTTTATCAGAGGACAAGAAGTGCATCATGCCAACATGGGACCAGGGATTTGTACTTAATAGGCAGATTAATTTTTTTTATAAAATTCCCTCGTAAATACTAATTTTTATTTCATTACAAAAAAAATCCTGTATGTTTAACATGTTGACTAAATATTGAATATAGGATAAAATTAAATAAACAAAATTGAATATCATTTTGCAATTATTTTCAAGCTTTATCTGAACGAGAGATGAGTTTATGCATCAGCAAAATTAATAAATAATAATAATATAATATATAAAATTATCAAAAACGAAGGCCATTTTATTATTTGAACAATAATTCTATTAATTGAAAGCATCAAATGGATTAAATACTTTGTAAATTAATATATTTTGAGTGATAAAAGATTTTTTTTAATTTCAATATGAAATTACAAAACCTTAATTAAATTAAAATTCTATTAATCATTTTAAAGAGTTTTTATTGGAAAACAGATCTATTTTCAAATTAAAAAATATAGAGCGAAACGGAGATACTCAGACAATTTTTGCGAGACCTGAAAAAATTTCATTAATATTAATATAATAATAAATATTCAATATTTATTTTGGACGTAAACTACTTAAAAATTGGCGAGCATTATTGAAAAACAAAAAATGAAATCGTGCCTGGACTTTAGGTATCATAGTGATGGAGTACTTGGCTATGGGTCAGAGGTCCATTTCCCGTTCCAAGTGACAAAAATTTATTTCAGTTAAATTGGCAACTATTCAACTGAAAAAAAATTGGGTCTAAATGTCCTTAGATGCCTATAAAACTTTGGACGAAAAAAATGAAATCTGAGAAAATTTCGCGATGCAGCTCATTAATGTGAGCAATAAAATTATTCCATATGTAAAAATAGGATGTGACTGGTTACACAATGTGTACTGAGCTTTAGTGTTGGAAGTTTTTTATATAGCTGGTTAATTGATGTGGTAGAGGTGAATTAAAAGAGAGAGCAGCTAATTATATTTTCTTTTATTATTCCCTCAGTGCTGTTGTTTCGGTCCTGTTTTGGGCCCTCCTCAGAGTATTAATTAATTTCAATAATGACAACCCTAATGCTCTGAGGGGGCCCCCAAACAAGAGGGGTCCTCCTGTGTTGTGGGATTCCCACCAAATTTTTTTTTGGCCCAAATTTTTTTTGGTTCCGGAGGGTACGGGAGAGGGGATTCAAGATGTAAATTTAATAAACAAAAAATATTTATGCCCTCGGGCTTGGTGTTGTTGGTAGCGCGTCTGCTTTGTATACCAAGGGTCGAGGGTTCGGATCCCAGGCAGTCCGATGATTTTATTTAAGCCATTTGGATACCAAATGCCTGGACCCTAATATAGTTCATGGTAACCATTTCTCTTATCTTTCCTATGAAATACAAGAGTAACGAGGTTTTCATAAGATTTCAAGAGCAAAATGAGAATATACATTTTAAAGAGCATCTAAAAAATAATTGGTCTATGAATTTTAATCAAAATCGTTGGAGCGAATGTTGAAAATCGAAAAAACTGAAAAAGTACATCAGTAAAGTACTAGTACTCTCTGGTAGATTTTGATAAAAAGCTTATTTTCACGCTCACGTAAGTGCTGAGCCCAAAAAAGCAAATATTGCGTAGTTTTTGGAGTCAATCCGTTAACCGGAACTAGTACTTTTAAACAATTAATTTTTGTTGTGAGTAGAATTATGTTTATTTTTTGGACTAAACGACCTAAGGACCCCGGAAATCGAACCCAGGATTTCCAACCATCCTTTTGCACCAGACCTCTAGCCACATTTTCCAATAATAATATAAACTGTATATGCAGTTATCATTTAATTTCTCTATTGTAAGTAATTAAGTGATAAATTTAAAAAAAAAAAAATTCTCCCTTGTCAGATTCTTCATATACTAGCAAGGGGACAGACATCTTGGTCTGATTTAACTTTTAACTATAGGCCGAACATCACATTGCTGCATTATTAATTACAGGTGACCCCTTTTCTTAAATTCAGAAACGAACAGTTAAATAATTGTTGATTATAAAATTCATTCAATGATTCTTTGATCTAAATACTAATTTGATTTATTAATACTTCGCCGAACTGAGTTTTTATTTACCTGGTAGACTTTGATATATTAATAAAAGCTTTGTTTTTCGGACAATTATATTTTTTTCCATAAGAGAAAACATTTTTTTAATATAATACTAGTATGCCCAGAACAATTCAAATGGTGTTTTATAAATTATTTATTTTTATGCCGTTTACTACTTAAAGAAAAACATTTAAATTTTTTATAACATCCCGGGCTTACATTTATGTCCGCCATTTTTTATATTTAATAATTTATTTTTCCACTCAAATACAAATATAATGGAGTAGAAGTACGTGATACGCTTCAAGGTCTAAGGGTCCCTGATTTGGTTCTCATCTAGTTTTTTTTTTTTTTTTTTTTTTTTTTACATAAAACTATTTAGACTCCAATCATATTTAATAGAAGGCTTGTTCTGTCTTTTTTTTTTTTTTTTTGTAATAATTTAATTAAAAAATGTGATCTAGTTAAAAAAAGAACAAATATTTTATTTGAAAGGTTATATTTGACGAGATTAGCAGGATTTTCTTAATTTGAAATGTTTTAATAATGATAACAACTGCGATACCAAAATCCATTCATATTTAGTTGCATTTTTTTACCTATCTAACATTTTTAATTTTAATCTTGTCGCCTCAAATATACGACGTATTAATTTAAGTGTGAGTGTGAATGAGAAAAAAGTGTGAATGTTAAAAAAAAAAAAAAAACTCCGTTTCCTAGAAACTAAAAAACAACGTGGTTTTAAATTAAAACAAAATAATTTACAGAAATATTAATTTATAATGTTCCTTAATTACGTACATATTTATAATTTATAGTGTAATAAGATATTTAATGAAATTTCAAAAGTGGCCTTTTTTCAAACATGGCTAAAATTTTCCAATTAGTATTCGGAGCCTCTAGCCTCGTTTTCTAAATACCCTTTAAGACAAGTAATAAAGAGTCTCCGCCCCGCTTAAACAAAAGGCCGAAATGGACGTGACTTTTTTCAAAGGCCGGTTACCCCCGCCCGTTATCACCCCCCTTTCCCCATCTCCATCCCCTGACCGACATCTTAATTGCCGTGGGATCACAAAGACCTTCTTCTTCCTTTTTTCCCGTTCGTTTTTTTCCTTCTACGATAGCAATAAATCGTGTTACTGACAACCACCCCGTGGCTTTTCTCCAAAAGTTTCGAGAAAAAGGGGGAGTAAAACTTGATGCTATATTAACTTCTAATTGACACCATCATCAGCTCCTTTTTCTATTTATTAATTGTTGGTTTGAAAAGAACAAGGATTTTATTGTCAAAATGGGGAGGTGAGATTCGGGGTTCAGTTCAAAGGAAACCAGACAGATGATTTGCACCAGTGGATTTGTGATTGGCATCCATTTATGTGTAAACATTGCTTTAAAGTTGGGATGGCCGATCCTGTTAATATTCAAATCACATAATCATCTAAAAAATCTCTTAAATTAGCATTAAAAAAAAGTGTTTTAAATATTTGCCGAAGATCTATATACAATCTTTTGAAGAAACAATAATTGGCCTATAAAAATACACTTCAACTTTTTTAAGGGAATAATAAAAATAAAATATACATTAATTAATATCACTGTATAATAGGATCGGTTGTTTTGCCACTTTGTTTCGGAGCGAAATGTAATTCCCGGCAAAAATGGCCCACCCATATGGACATTATAGATATAAATTTTTTTTTTTTAATTGGACAATATCTTCTGTGAGAATTTTTACCTCAAATTTTCGAAATTTCGACTGAAAATTCCAAAATTAAGTTTAGTTGGGTTATAAAGCGATCATATTTTTGGATAACGAGATGCCACTTGCGATTAAAACTGAAATTCTAGCCTCAAAATGCCAGTTATATGCCCGTGGAAGGGCTAGAGATGCCTCCTCTGGGGCGCCTAATTGTATTGGATTTGCCCCGTTTTCGGCCCCAGAGGAGTTCTCTGGCCCTTTCAGGGATATATAACTGGTATTTTAAGGCTAGAATAATTACTGGTTTGAAAGAGAAGGATTTTATTGTGAAAATGGGGGAGACGAGACAGACACATTCTCACAAACAGAACTCTACGATACATATTATATGTATTGTACCCCTATAACTAAATCCACGAATCATAAAGAATTTTGAAAGACTGAAGATTGGTCAATAAAATTGATTCGAAACGTCTCATTTGATGGTTAAGTAATCGGAGACTTGAATTTTTTAGTTGTTGCTTCTTTCACTGCAAAAAATCTTGAAGCCAATGGAAAAATTTCATGTCATTTGTTAATAATTGATCCCGCAGAAGTGATATCTCTTCTAGGATTTTTTTAAACCGTTTTATTACTTTTACTATCTCCTAATTTCGGATCTAAAAAACTTTAATGAAAAAATCAGGATCTTTGTGGGGTTTGAATTAAAGACCAATAGATAATGCCGCTATAATGCATTTAGTGAGGACAATCTTTGATCTATTATTGCATTTTTAAATTAAAAAATACAGATTTGTAATTTAAAAATTTGATAAATGTTTGATGAGAATTTGAAAGAGTCAATATGAAAATATATGTAGTTGAATAATTATCAAATATTAATAAACGATCATCATATCTGATAGTGATTAAATGATAATTGAATATACATTTAATTGAGATAATTAATATAAAATTATTTATATTTTTTATTATTTCACTTAATTTAAAAATAGTGAAAAAAATGATTTTTAATTATGATGTTAATCTAAATTCAAACTTTTATAAATTTCGAGGGTTGAATTGTTCCGTACTACAATCGAAAATACAGAAAAATGATCGAGAAATTTGTAAAGAATATTTTTTTTTTTTAACATTCATACTTTTTTCTTATTCACACTCACACACACTCAGACCACAAAAGCAAAGGCTGCTTCTCCGGACCCTCTGAAAGGGGCTATAATAGTTCAAATGTAAATTTCCTGCTCGATTTAATTATTTACAATTAATGAGAAGGATGGCGCAGTGGCCTTACCCTGAATTAAAAAAAAAAAAAACTATCGATGAGGGAAAGTGGCAACTGCATATTTGTACAAACGCAAATAAACTGTATGAATTTAAATATGATATACATCTTGATAAAAATATTGAATTGCTGATTAGATGGCGTTAAAGATAAAGATAATAGAAAAGGCTTTGAATAATTGAAGGAATTCAGTCTCGATTGAAACAACAGGTGTGACTATCCTCTCTCTCTCTCTCTCCCCTACTGGATACATAAGTAAGGAAAAAGAGAGATAATTAGTTGGATTTAAACTTTAGCGAGATCATCTTGATCAAAAGCATTGATCTGTGCAGATGAGTTCCAACTCACTCACTTAATTACCTTTTCCCTTATCTCAATTCCTATTTCATAAAATAAAATACTGTAAATTAGAAACCGCTATACCCTAAATAATGTTATAAAATAAACAAATCTATTTTTATCATTTTTAGTAGATTTTAAATACAATAATATCTTAGTTTTATTTATTTATTTTATTTAATTCCATAAACTTTGCGGCTTTTAGGGGTTACAATTCTCTATTTATTATAAAATTTGCATACATAAAGGTCTATAATTAAAATTTTTATGTAGTCTAGCGACCAGCCATTTCGAGGCTTAATAGAGCTTGTAATTACTTATCAACACTTATGTTTGCGGCACTTGTCCACCCAGACCCAACCGACTTTTTCTTTTTTTAAATTCATTCGAAAAACTAAGTGTATTGAGATTGCATATTTTTATGCTTTTTGGTCCGGTCTTTAGTGATGAAAAACGAATAGCTGTAGTACCTTTTGTAGGCCTATAATTTTATTTGCATATAATTAAGTTATGCAAATCGGTCTACTTTAGTTTAGATGTTTTAACCATATCAAATTTTATTGAACCCTTAAATGGTTTAAGAGTTAAATCGTTGAGAGTTTAGCCTCGAGTTATTTTCAAACATGTTAATATAAAATTATTATTATCTATAAAGGAATTAAAACTTTCACTGGGACGATTAATATAAAAGCCACATTTGAAGTTTGTTTAACACTGTCTTTGTTTTATTACAACACGTCATAAAGGTTTGTGTGACCTGGTCAGGATCAGACTTAGAAGAAACTGATGTTTCATATACAAACAAAGCTTAGACCAAACAAGTAAACAAACATATTGGAAGCCAATAATTAATTAGAGCTCTAGAGTATGCTAACAAAAAAATGGTTATTAATGACTTCAGCCCGCGCCTAATGGAGCCCACATATAACATTCCTTTTTCTCCATTAAATGTAATGTTTAAAATACGCAAATTTGACTCTCTATTGTTTTTCTAAACTGCTTATTTTTTGCCATCTCTCTATTTCTCTCTCTCTCTCTCTTTGTTTATTGGACGTTAAAAAAAAAGAGGTTGAAATCAGATTAGCCTCTCCCCCTCCACCACCACCCAACCATTCTACTTCTTGTCTCTCTTTTGTTTTGTTGTTTTATAAAACGTGCCTCTCTTTTTATATAGAGGGCGTTGTTTTATATGACTTAATAAAACCATAATATAAACTCTTAAAATGTAAAAAAGGTTTTTTTTTTTTTTTTTTGAGAAATTAGAAACAAAAATGTTCAGTACAATTCCAAAGAGACGTTGTTTAAATGCGAATATGATAAAAAAATTTAATTGTGTAAAAATATAAAAATACACCGATCAGTGAGATGAAAATTTCCTCTGAAAATAAATTTGTCAATTTAGTTCGTTTGTTTAAAAAGACCCCGTTGTGCTGAAGTTCTGATAGGTAGAGCTTGTATAAATAAACGCAACATTTGTTATATACTGTATTTTTTACTTTCTCTTATCTCTATATATATGTTAATATATATAGTCTTAGAGAGAAAGTATTGGATTCATGTCAAAAATTCTATGTCGAGATTTTGATGGGTATACACCTTTTGAAGTCCCCTGAATCCAAAAAAGTGGTTTTCGCGACATGGTCTGTGTGTGTGTGTGTGTGTGTGTGTGTCTGTCTGTCTGTGGACAAAATATAAATATTTTCTCATACTTATAAAATTTACATCTGAATTCAAATGTTCCGCACTGTCGGAAACTAAATACATGTCGATACAAAAAATCTGGTGTGACAAGCACAGAACACAACTTGCGATTACCGAAGGTAACAGAAAGTTGTGTGCTGTGCTTATCACACCAGATTTTTTTCGGTACATTTTCAATTTTGTAATCTCGATATTTTTTTTTATAATCAATTTTCCCAAGAAAATAGAGCGTTTAATTCTCTAACATATTATTGACAAGCAAGTCAACTTAGTTGCCTATCTTTTAGGCGCCGGCTCTTGTAATCTATATGAAATGAATTTTTTTTTAATGTCATTTTCGGCATCTGAGAACTCTTTGAATAAAAAGAACAGTAAATCTTAAACCATATAATAATGTGAAAATTGAACCGAAAACTTGCTAAAACCAACTTTTTTTTATTTGAATAAATTATTAATCCATCCAAGTTTGACTTGCCTATTTGAATTTTTAAACGTGTCGAGGGAATTTTTAGCCTACTTCAAGAGATAAGTGAAATTTGCAATTAAAAATTCAAGATACCTTTACCGCTCTTTTATTGATTTATTTATCTTATGAAGAGTCTTTTGTGGTTTGACCCGTGATGATACTGTTTTATGTTTAATTAATAGCAGCAGAGGAGCCGATAAAAATTTTTTAATTCCGTAACATTGGACCTCTTTTTTATGCGTTAAAACGGTCAGAACCAGAAAAAATGGTTCCCACCTAGGTGGAAATCAAGTTCTTTTATTTTAATTACTTCCAATACTTTTTAAAATTTTATTTAGGCAACTTGTTATCCATCCATATTTATTTAAATTAATAATTGCAATAATCATTTTTTCGCTCATGACCTGAAGCTGATTACTGACCCATGAGATTATTTATAGTTACCACTTGGATTTATCGTATTATATTATTTTCTCTCCTTTAATATTTCACTCTTGGAATTTTTCGGAGCGTTCTAAATAGCAACTATTATTGAAATAAACATTTTTCTCTCTTTCCCTTTGAATATATATTTTTTGCTGCTTATTCAAAACATTTTAAATATTTAAAACAAACATAGTAGACAAAGGAAAATGAATGGAATAACATAATATCTACATTAAAGGATTTTATGTAAAATTACAAGCAAGTGAGGAAAGTATGTTTAAAATTTATTTAAGCAATTTTATAAAATCATTAAAATATTTATAGTGATATAAAGAGAGATTAGAAGATTCTTGATTTATAAGCCTATTCTATTTTATTGCTTAAAAATGTTCAGCGTGAAAAGCAAAAAAAAAAAAAATAAAAAATAAAAATGATTTTTTTTTGCCTATATTTTGATTTTGGTTTTATTGATAAGTGAAATAAAAAAGAAAATTAAGTAATTGGATAATTCATCCATCCACAGTCAAGATTTCACTTTATTCTAATAATTTTTTAAATTTCACGAAAACTTTTTTTTCTTTTTTAGATTTGTTTGATTTAAAAAGTGTAAACTTTATATGTTAAGAGTTGAAGAGTCGGTGAAGATGTCGTCCAAAAGGACATTTACTCGTAAAAATGGCTGAATTAGTTTTGGGTTAAAGCCAAACGAGAATACATGGCTGCCAGACTTCCTCCTCAGTTTGTTGAAATATCAATAAAAGTTTAGATATAATTTCCACAGGGTTTTCACCAAATATATAAAAAAAAAAAATCTTGAAATGGAGTGAAAAGAGGCTTGTTTAATTATTTAATTTCATTTTTGAATAATAAATAGATTAATTTAGTTTATTATTATAACTGCAAACTTAAAGTGAAATGAAAGAATTGGTTACTGCCCAAAATACTTAACTATTCGCCTTCCAACGATTAATATGTTAATTATTTTAGAATATTAGAATAGTTGAAATTAAAGTTGATATTACATTTGCTCAGGGGCCCACATCTTGTGGGTACGTGGATGGCGACCACGAGCTGCCCTAGCTGGGACTGGCATTACTTCTGTGCTTTGCATGCAGTCTCTTTCCTTCTATATTTTCAACAGGCGTCAGACCATGGGATGGGCTGGCCTGTTCTATTCCTTCCCGGTCGTAAAAACCCCCACCCCTCCTCCGCCGACCCTCCAACAAACCATTTTAATTGAGTATTCTCATTTAAAATTATTATTATTTTACAAAAGTTGGTATTTTTTTTAACACTCACACTTTTTTTCTCATTCACACTCACTCACACACACATTCACACAGTCTTTTCGGCAACTTAGGCCATTTAATACTTTTACGATAACTGTTATTTAATAATATATATTTATTTGGGGTCCAGGCATTCTTTTTACCATTTGGATACCAAATGGCTTAAATAAAATCATCGGACTACCTTACCTGGGGTCCGAACTCGCGACGTTTGGTATACGAGGTTAGCACGCTACGCTAACTGCTACACGAAGCCCCGAGGGCCAAAAGTTGGTTAATTTTTGAAATATTCTTTAGTTTACTGTAGGACCTATATAACGGTAGATGGCATCCGAATGATATGGAAAATTGAAATAACTCATTTTCAATAAAATTTGACTTACATGTTTCTCAGCCCTCCATTTTTAAAATATAAATTTTCTTTTGTTATCTTTTGATAAGAGAGAGAGAGAAAGAGATTCTAAAAGAATATTCTCTTTTACAGATTTGTGTTTCTCCAGAGGAAATGGGATTTCTAGAGCTGAGCTGAAGGAGTGCAAGGAGCGTCGGGTGACCTTCTGCGAGGAGCTACAGAAAAAAGTAAGATTCCGCATGGTGCAAGGGGGTTAGATTAGCTTTTTTAGGATGTTTTTTCATTTGACTCCACATACACCATGCCAACGAGAGGGTTTATTTTTTATTTTTGAAACTACAGCTACTCATCGTTAATCTAATAAGTGGAGAAATCAACGAAGATATCTTTCATTTTAGCCCTCTCTGGGCGTTTCGTTGTTGTTATTAGATTCAGGTACCTTCTGATAATCTCTAGCTAGTTCATTTTGTTAGGACCACTTGATTTGTTTTTAATTTAGGTTCTAACAGAGAGCTAATATGAAATATATTCTAGTTGATTTCTTCCATGAACGATACTTAAGAAGACGCGGTCAGTTCAGATCTGATTGAGAGATCGAGGCCCAGATTCTAATGTTCTTGTGTTTTGCGAAAAGACATCTTTTGTTGATGCATTCGAGAGTCTGAAATGTTTTCGCATCTTTGAGGCTGGGTTTGAGGTGGCTCTATGAGTAAAGAGAGTCAGAGAAGGGTTGCCGTTTCTCCAGGATTAGCCTGGAGGGTCAAAATTGCAATCCTTGAGGCTAGGAACCCGAGGGCTCCACTGATCTGATGGTGGAGACGGGGTTAAATACACTACAATATTTATTAATTTTAAACTGGTAACCGTTGGTTTTAGTTGAAACATTATAATTTAATACCTCTGATTAAATACAACATTTATTCCTATTTTGGGTTAGATAGGTAGGATAGGTAGGAACTCTTTCAGGTTAGCCCCTTCACACTTTTGCTCGTAATCTAAAAAATCATGTTCGTTCTCACTGATACGATTTCTCCGAACTCCCGGTTTACGGAAAATATATTTTTTTTTGTTTATGCAAACAAACCAAAGATGGACATGGAGATTTTTTGTTTCGATTTATTTGTTATTTCATCTTTACTTTCTTTATAATAGAATTTAAATAAGAATTATTAAAAAAACCCTTTTGAAATAAAATTTACACATAGGAAAAAAAGGAAAGGAATGGCTGAAAATTCTCTTTAAATATTTATAATATTGAAATACATAGGAGTAGCATATAAGAAAATCATATAAAATTCGATTCCATTTATTAATAATAAATCGTTTCTTCTGGTGACTCATACCATAATATATATATTTCAAAAGAAGAATTTTATAAAATTTCATATTTTACATTTGATAAAAAATGATAATAAAGATTTTGAGAAATGAGGATTTTTATATATTATGAATTGTGTAATAACAGAGCAAGCAGGTCCTTTGCTAAATAAAGAAGAGAAAAGCAAAAAAAAAAGAAAAAGTGGAACATATCCCGACGCCTTTACGATTATGATAATAAAACTTATTCAAAATATATTTCACAAAAATAATATTTTATATTTTTATATAAAAGGATTAAAAAAAAATAGAATTAAACTTTTTTTTCTAAATAAAATCCTTCTCTTTTCATTCTCTATAATTTGTATACGTATAATAGTTAAGAAGTTTTTAACTGACGGAAAAAGGAAGGAAGCAGCTTAAGCTCGAGCTTGTTATCAGTGGACATAAATAAAACAAGTGAAGTGAAAGAAGAAGTGAGAAGAGAAGAAGAAAGATCCATTCGGAATCTACAGGAAAGGAAAGAAAAAGAAAAATTAAAAATAGTTTTGCAAAAAAAAAAAAAAAATTATTTAATGATTAAAAATTAACTCAAGGTTGGTAAATATAGCACTGAAAAAACAAACAGTGAGAGAGAGAGAATGACAAGCATCAACAGAAGGCCTACTGTATATATGTAATAATAATATTAAACAAACATTAGAATACGCATAAATTTCACTTTTAAATAATGTAGATCTAGGATCATTATAATTAATATTGCGAGACTAATTCAATTTTTAATCTCTCTCTGATCAGAATATCAAATCATTGTGATCATTTTTAATTCATAATATAAAAAAATTATCATGCATTTTGTAAATTTGAAATTATGAAAAAAAGCGAAATGGTCCGTGCCTATGGGTCGTTTTGATAACTTACCTAGCCCAACATTAAAATAGCCTCCCTATGGGAAAATACATGGTGTTTGTCCTTCAGCTATTTTAATGCTGAAGGACAAACACCATGTATTTCCTCATAGGGAGTCTATTTTAATGTTGGGGTAGGTAAGTTATCAAAACGACCCATATTTAGTTTTGATTAAAAAACATAAACATTCGGTTAGGAATCCAAATTAGAAAATAAAATATAAAACCTAGAGTTATATTTCGTCCTGAGGTAGAAAAATAATAATAAAAAAAATTGTTAAAAATGACTTTTTCATTCTTCTATAGATATGACTTTCTCTATTGTTTTATTTCTTGCACCGTGATTTAATTATGAATGTTTTGACTTTCTTGATAATGGATATTTTCCGTGATGGAGAATGAAATGGTGTTTGTTTTTTTTAAATTGAATAGCCTAATATAATAGAAAAATATCATATGTCCTGAAGTTGTTGGTGAGTGCGAACAATAAGAGGTCGTATGTCCGAAACTTAATCTGCCGATTGGACTTAAAAACAGACGCGGGGATTTGGTTTTTGAGTGTGTGTGTGTTTGGGGGGGGGGAGAAGGGAGGGAGAAATTAGAATTTTTTTTTAATTAACAAATCCAATCCCTTTGAAAGTGGAATATTATTAAAACTAAAAAAAAAAAGTTTAAATAACTAAAAAACAACCAATACCAACTATTAATATTGTTAAGGAATTTGTCCTAAATTCCTCTAGGGGAGGGATACTGCTTAGATGCTAAAAAAAAAACTTGAAAATAAAGTAAAGAAGTGTATAAGCTTACATAATAATTTTTTCGTTGTGGGAAAGGCATCTGCACATGCAATCTCTTTAAATAATAAATAAAATTTACACAACCAAATTTAAGACCTCCCACCTTGGATGCTAAATGATATAAATTAATGTGGCTGGACCCCTATATATATCGTATTTATTATTATATATCGTAGTATCGCCTAGAGCGGGGGTGGGTCGTGAGGTTTGAACTGGGGCTCTTGGTTTCCTCCCTTATATGAATTGGTACGAGATATATTTAGTTTCCCATAGCAAGAGATATATTTAGTTTCCCATAGCAAATTAGTTTCAAACTTGACCACTTGCATTTCATAAGTAAAAAGTAAAAAAGTCAATTAATTCGAAATTTCCATAGGCTCTGTGTGTTTTAAATATTGACTGCTTGAAATAAACTATGGTTATTTTTCAAAATTTTAATCTTATTTTTGGATATTTTATAAATAATAGAAACTCCTAAATAAGTACAAAATTTCATAAGAATTGGAAAAAAAAATTTTTAATGTGTAAAAAGTTCCAAAAGGGGACCCCCTTTTGAATCGAAATTAACTTGCAAATCCCCATAGGGATTTAACATTGGCTCTATGGAAGGAAAAATGAATTTGAAAAATCTTAAATCTTTCCTATGAAGCAAGAGAGAAAAGTTCATAAGACTTCAAGAGCAAAATGAGATTATACATTTTAAAGAGCATCTAAAAAATAATTGATTTTTGAATTTTAATCAAAATCTCGACATTGAATTTTTGACATGATCGCAAAACTTTCTCTCTCTATATATTTCAGGGGGTTAGAAATTTTTTTCGGGGGGAACTCAAAAATTTTCTGAGGAAAATTTTTTTTTAAGAAACATACTTTTTTCACACGAAATTTTTGAGGAACATTTTTTCTATTGCGGAACAAAGTGCCATCCTGGGAAAAATTTGTTGGTGATGTCTGTATATCCCTAATATGTATGTGTTTGGGACGGGGGGCCCCTAAAACCCCTATATATTTCATATATAGGTTAAGAGAAAATAAAAATAGATTATTATAAATAAAATATTTTAGCAATCTTTGAAATTTCCATTTGTCGATGTTTCTATCTCTTCCTGCTGCTATTATTCACCAACCCGGGTTCCTGGCTAGCGATTTCCTATTGATTGCCATTAATTTATGCAAGCTTCGGCAGCGAACGTGCATAAAATCGCTCCGAGCCCTGGCGTAATCCAGCCGCATCAAAAATACATTGTCTCTTTCTCTCCCCCTGTATGTTCAACCACCTCCTTCCTACTCTTTTATATATACACCCTTAAAAAAGGTTAATAAAAAACTCCTAATTAATAGAAGGCGACTAAAAAATCATTTTAAAAGAGAGTTTTATTAATAACACCTTCAGAGACAGATTTAATGAATAATAAAATAAAATTTATCTGTTTTCACATTTCAAAGTCTATATATAAGGAAGAAATTTTAGAGCTATAAAAAATCCGAAAAATAATTTAACGAATGAAGTGAATTAAAGAGAGAACTAAATATTATATAATATATATATAAAAAAAAAAAACATCCCCTAGGAAGTCGTTAAATTACATTTTATTTTATGATGAAAAAAATGGTCATTGGGTCGACTTTATAGCTGAGTAATTCAAACTTTTTAAAGAGACGACGAAATTTTAATTTCAATCTTTCAATATGTTTAAGGTAAATTAATTTAAATTCTCATCCTCAAATTTTATTAGTTTATAAAAAAAAAAAAAAAAAAAAAAACTGAAAAAGTACTAGTAGCTTTTGTCCGATTTTGTTTAAAAGCTATTTTAAAGACTTAGGGGGTGCCCAACTTAAATAGAAAATTTCAACCTCTTAGCTCATTTCCTTCATGCTCAAAAATGTTCACACAAACCAATTTGCGGAACCCAATTTTTTGGACTCAGAAGACTTCAAAACATGTACCATCAAGAGAAAAGATATTGGACATTATGGCGGCTACCTGCCATAAGGCTCAAATGCCAGGTAGCCGCCATCTTGTACAATATCTTTTCTCTGCATGGTATATCCATCAAAATGTTGACATCGAATTTTTGACATGATTTCAATACTTTCTCTCTCTATATTTCATATATAGGGTAAGAGAAAGAAAAATAATAAAAATAATTTAACGCGCATTATGGGGAGGCAGACAACTGTTTGATGTGTACGAACTTACCCAAAAAAAATCTTTTTTTTTAACACTTTTTTTTCCACTCACACTCACAAACACATACACACAGTCTTTTCGGCAACTTAGGGCATATAAGACTTTGACGATAACCGTTATTTTATGATAATATCCATTGGGTGTCCAGGCATTTTGATTTAAGCCATTTGGTATCCAAATGGCTTAAATAAAATGATCAGACTGCCTGGGAACCTAACACGCGACCCTCTGTATAGAAAATTTGCACGCTACCAACTACACCAAGCCCGAGTGGCAAAAAATCTTATATTGTGAAAGGCGAAGACCCTACTTCTAGCCTATTTTCTATCTCTATCGCTCAAATTCGTCCAAAGGACCGTTTAATTTGATTTTTAAGAGAAGGGGTCATATTCCTCAGGATAAAAGTATATAAATGTTGTGGACCGTGACCCGTGGCTCAGAGGGAAGACATTAATTACCTCTCATGGCTGGTGTCCCGGGTTCGCTTCCCGTCCCAATAGAGAAAAAATTCTTTTATTTGAGTTGACTACAAATCATTTGAAATAAATAGGGATGGGGACTAAATGGCCTTAGATGCAGAAAAAGACTTTAATAAAGAAAAAAAAAATTAAATAAAGAAGTAGATCTTCTTATTCCCTACAAGATGGCGCTTAGTTCCTTCATGCATAACATCGTCCATTTATAATCAATGATTTTAAAATTTATCTTGGTCTTTAAAAATAAAAAAATATCTCAGATGCTAACAATCCTCGAGATACTTTTTGCTTTAGTTCTAGAATTATTAAATTAAAATAAACAAATAAAAATCAAGAAGGAGCTCTTATCAAATACGAAATAAAAAAAATAATAATAATAATAATAAATAAACTTTTGTTTAAGGAATAAATCTTTCAAGATGGAAAAAAAAGAGTAAGAGAAGAAACTTTAATCAGATCAAGAAAAAAAACTTTCATTATTATTTTTATTATTATTATTTATGAAAAAAAAGAGAGAGAAAACCATCAGATAAAAGAATTTATTGAGAGTGAAATATTTTCTAATAGAAAGTTATTAAACAAATAAAAAGAATTGTGTCGACCTATTTTTTTTTTTTTTTCTTTCATTTGGAAAAAATTTTATCAACAGATGCTTCTTATAAAATGGGTTAATTATATTAATTGAAAGCCTATGTCTTTCGTGATTGGTTACTGGAAGTTATACAACCCAAATGTGTAGCTCGTATAGATTTTATCTCCAGAGTGCTCTTATACTCTTCATGTAAAGTAAACTTCATTTCTAATAGAATTTAGCAATAAAGTTTATTTTAAAAAATATCTGAACCAATTAAAAAAAACTGGTGTGACTGGTCACATACCACACAACGTTCTCTTACCTTTGGGCATTTGAAAGTTTTGTTTTGTGCTTGTCACACTAAGATTTTTTGTCGACATATATTTAGTATCCGCCGATATATTAAAATTCAAGATGTAAATTTTTTTTTGTTTGTTATTCCCTCAGCCAGCGACCTTCGGGATTCACCAATGTAAAATTTATAAACATGGGAAAATATTTATATTTATTTTCTTACAATGGCCACCTACATTTCTCCTATCTTTTCTATAAAGTACAAGAAAAAGTATGCTTTAAACAATTTTAAGGGCAAAATGTCAATATACAATAAAATTTAAAGAGCATCTAGAAAATAATTCATTTATGAATTTTAGTCAAAATCGTTGGAACACATTTTGAGAAAATCGGAAAAATCTGAAAAAGTGTAATCAGTAAAGTACTAGTACTTTTTGGCTCATTTTGTTCAAAAGTTTCGAGTCATATGCCACGACCGTGTCTAACTTGAATATAAAATTTTATCCTCTTAGGTCTTTTCGTGCTTGAGATATTTTGTTTGCAGAGTGACACACACACCACACACATTTTGCGGGGATCCACTTTTTTTGGGCTCAGGGGACCTCATGCAATCCGCTACCAATCCAATTGAAATAAATAGAGACAGGGTCTAAATGGCCTTCAATGCCGAAAAAAACCTTAAATGAAATTTAAAAAAATAGTGGTCTGAATGTTATAACATTAGGGGTGTAAAGATCTCTATTTGGAAAAAATAGGTGCGATAATCTTTCTTGAATAGACTAATGGATCTAAGTTAAAAATATTTTTAGTTATTTTTATTTTTTATATTTCTTTTCCAT
Organism: Euborellia annulipes; assembly: GCA_023213315.1. Classification (NCBI taxonomy): domain Eukaryota; kingdom Metazoa; phylum Arthropoda; class Insecta; order Dermaptera; family Anisolabididae; genus Euborellia; species Euborellia annulipes. The sequence goes on from JAKCPI010011435.1 coordinate 30,043, forward strand.
CAATATACTATCATTATTATATGTGTTTTTTTTAAACATTCACACTTTTTTCTCATTCACACTGTCTTTTCGGCAACTCAGGCCATCTAAGACATTTTACGATAACCGTTATTGAATTAATATACATATATGGGGTCCAGGCATTCTTATTTAAGCCATTTGGTATCCAATTGGCTTAAATAAAATCATCGGACTGCCTGGGGTCCGAACCCGCGACGTTTGGTATACGAGGTTAGCACTCTAACCTCTACACCAAGCCCCGAGGGCAATCCTTTTTCTAAATCGGATTTGTGGATCATATCGCCCGAGTTTGTCAGATCGCCTGATAGGATCGCTAATTTTTTTGCAGTAGCCGGAACGAATTAGTGGATCGGATCGTCCGAACTGTCCGGATCCTTTTTAAACAATTTTGCCCATCCTTGCTAGCTAATACAGTAATATTCAATTTAATATTTATATTTATTTCAAGATATGTAGCAACTAATTTGGGACCGAGAGAGTAATATAATTTTTTTTTTTTTACTATTCGAAGCTTATGGAATGAATAGTCCCACTGCTTTGGGAATTGGGAAAAAAGACCCATCCAGAGGTGTGTTGAATTTTTGATGTCAACATGCATAACCATGACATGAGATTTGAACAATTTCTAACATTTCAATAACTCTTTTCGAGAGATTTGTAGGGAATTTGATGTTAATGCACTGCTCTAAATTTCCATCCATCCACGTGCATGCACCAATTTCCGACCAGGTATCGATTTCCGACCGCACATATATCAAATTTTACGCATAACCAAATGCTATGTTTATTTTATTTTATTTTATTTTTTTTTTTGACCGAGAATTTATAATGCAGAGTAGAAAAATAAAAAATGGAAATTGTGATGAAAATTAGCCTAGTACTTAATTATTTAGGCTTTTTTTTTAATATCAAAATCCAGAGTCTTGTTTATCCTATCAACATGACCACGTCAAATTTACGTGAGAAAGGACATCATTAATCACATTAATTAAATTAAAAACACTTTTTGTAGTGTTGATATGATGGCACAAAATATATTGATTTTTGATCAATGCCGGTCGAGTGACGTTATTTGAAAATAAGCAATTAATTGATGATGTGAGAAAATACCATCACGCTGTTAATTATAATATTGAAAAAAAAAAACTGACAAATTTATCATGGTATTACTTAATTATTTGTAATATTTGATTGAACCTAGAATTTTATATTCAACTCGGATTTAATTTAGTTCAGAACAGGATTTTGTATGAGTAGGAAATGTTTTTATTAATTATTTAGGTAATTAAAGGTGAGATAATATACCTAAAGGATAAATCTATTTATTGTTTTTATAAAAATTAGAGATTTTTTTCCTTCATAAAGCAATAAAGTTTTATTGGCCTTTATTATTTGCGCTTAAAGTATTAACTGGTTGTCTATCTTGCAGGCGTATTGTGATTTTTTCTTAATTTTATTTGTTCATTCGTTATGGGCCGTAGTAATTCAGGGTGAGGGTTCAAACCTCCTCTGAAATCCAGAAAACAAAATAAATGAAATTATAGAGATAAAAATATTAGATTATATATTTTAAAATTTATTTATTTGGAATATAGGAGAGGAAAATAATCTGATCGTTCAAACTACTTTCCACACCCCCCCCCCCCCCCCGGAAACATTTTCTGGCTACTGCTTTGTATTTATTTTATAATGAAATTTCGTTAAAAAAAATCTATTTTTAAATTTTCAGTTAACACTTTTTTCTCATTCACACTCACACTCACACACACATTCAGACAGTCTTTTCGGCAACTTAGGCCATTTAAGACTTTGACGATAACCGTTGTAATATATATTATCCATTAGGGGTTCAGGCTTTTCTATTTAAGCCATCTGGTATCCAAATGGCTTAAATAAAATCATCGGGCTGCCTGGGTCCGAACCCGCGACGTTTGGTATAGGAGGTAGGCACGCTACTTACTACGCCACACCCGGGGGCAAATTTTCAGTTCTTTGCTTAGAGAAAAATCTTTGACCGCTGGAAAATTTCTACACTTTTTTTTTAGTCTTTTCGGCATCTTATGCCATATAGACTTTAAAGGATACTTATATTAATTACAATATATATTGGAGTCCAGACAAATATTTTTTAAATACTATTTACGTTTCCAAATTTTAACTAGCTGCGTTGCTCATTGGAAGATTTCCTGAACCTTAAATAAAAGTTAAAAATAATATTTAAATTTTTTATACTGTGTATTTCTGGTCACACTATAAAAGGGTCATCAAGTAATCTTGCTTCTCTGATTGAACATTTCAGCCCCACCCCCTTTTAACAAACTCGTATCGTCCCAGTTGATGGATGGTTAGGTAACTACCACGAATATGCTTGTCAAGGCCGTAGGGATTAGACCCAATAATGACTAATCCTTTCCATACAACTGGAAATATGGGTCGAATCGTTATCACAATCAAAAGCAATCGGGATATATCGATGTTTCTATTAATAATTCTAAACATCATATGAATCTCATTTTCCAAATGCGTCTGCCGGATACCTTGGTTCAAAGGAAATTCACCTATGTTTCTTTTAGACTAGATATGCCGGGGGTCTCTGAATCTCATAGTAAAAAGCATACTCTGAATATATATAAATAATTTATCTGCGGTGGTAAAAGTCAAAAAAAAATCAAGGCATAAAGCCTATTTAATTAAAATTATTTATTTATTTCTAAGTCTTTTCGGCGGCAACTTAGGCCATATGAGCTTTATTGTTTAAATATCGATATAATCTTATATTGAGGTCCAAACTCATTTATTTATACAATTTTTTTTTTTTTTTTTTTTTATTAAAAAACATTCACACTTTTTTCTCATTCACACTCACACTCACACACACATTCACACAGTCTTTTCGGCAACTTAGGCCATTAAGACTTTAGACGATAACCGTTGTAATTAATATATATATATATATATATATTGGGGGTTCAGGCATTTCTATTTAAGCCATCTGGTATCCAAATGGCTTAAATAAAATCTTCGAACTGCCTGGGTCCGAACCCGCGACGTTTGGTATAGGAGGTAGGCACGCTGCCTACTGCGCCACACCCGGGGGCCATTTATACAATTTGATATCTAAATGATTTAAATAAATATTCATAGGACTGTCCTAAACCTCAGTCGGTGGCTTTAGGATTATCTATCTTGAATTTTTCAACTTCACTTTTACTTTCTCTTACCAATTCATATATGAATATATAGACCTATATACCTATATAGAAAGTATCATGTCAAAAATTTGATGTCGAGATTTTGATGGAAATATGTTTTGAGGTCCTCTGGGTCCAAAAAAAAAAAAAAAAATTGGTCTGTGTGTTTGTGGGTGTCTGTCTGTGAACAAAATATATCCAGGGCTAGGAGATTGAAATTTTATATTAAAGTTAGGTTCGCCCTGGCACGTAACATCCTTGGTAACAGAATATTTTTTCATGTTTATAAATTTTAATACATCTTATATATATCGAAACTAAATATATGTCGGCCCAACAAAGTCTGGTGTGACAAACACAACTTTGTGTGATGCGTGCAGTGCGACCAGTAACACCCGATGTTTATATATACCCGGCAAATGTCCTTCAAGACGAAACAAACGAACAGACAAAACAGACGAACTTTTTATCCACTTTGTTTTGATACGAATAGTGGATTGAACACCATCTCTTTTACGAAACTACGAGTTAAAAAAACATTCTCTCTTCCAACTTAAACATTCATCGAAAGGAATAAGAGGATGGGAAGAACCCTCGTCAATTAGGAAATCCTTCTTAGCATATATTAGAATGGATAAAAAGACCCAACTGGAAATAGATATAGGATTAGTAAACTTGCTAAAAGATAGGAAAAGAGGTTAAAGATTAAAACTGGGTTTGAGGTATGAGTATAACCAGAAATGGAGAGAAATTATGATTAAAATTTTGTTTGATTAGTTTTCAATCTTTTTTCTTTTACTTTTCAAAGAATTGATTACAAGGGATATATAATATAATAGCGTCACGTGACGTACTCATCATCATCTCTTGTATAAATGTGTTGTACGTCACCGGAATGATATCTTGGTAAATTTTCTCTGAACACGGCCGCTTGAGATTTGTTTCCTATCGAATCAAAGTTTGCTTTTGGAAGCCAACCAGCAATATACTTATTAAAGTTTAAATGAACATGCCTTAATACAAACTAAGTCGGGTGTGACGATATATCCGGTTTTGAGTGTTCGAGAACAAAGCTCTAATTTTATCCTACAAATCAATGTGTCTATGTATGTGTGTATATGTGTACAATAAACCACAACAGTCAAATTCTCTAACTTAGATATTGGATAAATTCCTATTAGGGAAATGTAATTATCGAAGAAGGATGAAATTCCGTTTAATAAAAAAAAAGACTAAGTTAGATGACACCAGTGCCGTAGGAACAGAGGGGAACTAGAGCTTCCACAAACCATCTTACTATTATTTTATAAATTGAAAGTTTTTATTTTCTTTTAATTTATTTTAATAGTAAAATAGAAATGTAACTATATGAAATATAAATTATACACTAGGTTATTTGTTTCAATTTATTTTATTGACTTAATACGTTTTTTGACACACCTATGAGTCATATGTAAACTTCTGAAGATGACCTAGTGTCGAAATATGTATTAAGTCAATAAAATAAATTTAAACAAACAACCTAGTGTATAAATGTTTAATATTCATCAAATATGGTACATACACATTTCTACAAAACCTAGTGTATATAAATATGTTTCAACTAGTGCCTACGATCGCCAGTATCAATTTAAGAAATGCAACTCTTTATTTAGAAGCCAAAATTCAAACTCTCTACCGTAATCTCTAGTTGAAACATATATCAATATTATTATTCAATAGCTCTAATAGTTTTAGAGTTCTAGAGGTTAATATCACTAAAACTAATTAATATCAGATGATATTGAAAAAAGACTAGGTGATTTGTTTAAAGTTTTACTTACTTACTAACTTAAATATATTGAATCGGAAAACTCTTCATAAGTAAATCGAAAAGGAATAAATTCCTTTAAGGAATCGTCTAAACTTATAATAAACTCTAAAAAATTTATTTTTAATTAAAGTCGAAGCGTTTTCTTTTATTAGAATTTTCATTCGATAGAAACTATTCTGTTTGACTTACTTTCCTTTTATTTATCTAAATTTTGAAAAATGTATTATTAAATAGATATGTTAAGTATATAATCTTCATTTTTAAATTAAAATTTATAAATCATTTCTGTTAATATCATGGAGCAAATTATTATATTTTTAAGAGATTATATACTTATCTATTTTATCGATGAAGATCTGTGGCTGTAAGCACAATGGTGATGGAGTCAGGAAAAAAAAACTCTACGTTTTGCTATGAGCGGACCACATGTTGTCGCTGTCTGCAAAAATCCACACTTTTTATTGATCATTGCTAGCCAGCTATGAAGATGGCCTAGATCTCGGGCCGAATCGTAAGCCTTGAGGGCGAGAATTGAAATATTAATAAAATAATATTTGGCTGCAATCGTCTTGTTTTTTTTTTCCTGATTCTATATTTATTTCATAATAAATTTTTCAAAATTTAGATAAATAAAAGGAAAGTAAGTCAAACAGAATAGTTTCTATCGAATGAAAATTACAATAAAAGAAAACGTTTCGATTTTAATTAAAAATAAATATTTAAAAAATCTGGTGTGACTGGCGCACAGCACACAACTTTCTCTTACCTTCGGTAATCGAAAGTTGTGTTCTGTGCTTGTCACACCAGATTTTTCGTGTCGAAATATATTTAGTTTCCGCCAATATATTAGAAATTTAAGATGTCAAAATTATAAACATGGGAAAATATTTATATTTTGTTACCATGGCAACCATTTCTCCTATCTTTCCTATGAAGCACAAGAGTAAAGTGTGCTTCAAACAATTTTGAGGGCAAAACGAGAATATACATTTGAAAGAGCATCTAAAAAATAATTGATTTTTGAATTTTAATCAAAATCGTTAGAGCGAATTTTGAGAAAATCGAAAAAAACTGAAAAAGTACATCAGTAAAGTACTAGTACTCTTTGGCCGATTTTGATTAAAAGCTTATTTTTCCGGTCCCGGGGGTGTTTAACTTAAATATAAAATTTCAGCCTCATAGCTCAATTCCTTCATGCTTAAAATTGAACACACACCCACACACACCCAACCATACACCCACAGACAGACCATGTCGCGAAAACCACTTTTTTGGATTCAGGGGGCCTCAAAACGTGAAGATCCATCAAAATCTCGACATCGAATTTTTGACATGAATCCAATACTTTCTCTCTATATATATATTACATATATACATAGGTAAGAGAAAGTAAAAAATTCGTCTCTATCAGACGGCCTTATTTATTATTATGATTATTAATTAAATAAATTGTTAATTTATCAATGCATAACAGGACTTCTCTCTCGAATATGAAGGGAACGTGTATATATGGATCTATAATAGTGTTTAATGTTGCACAATCAATGCAACCTCAATAGAATAATCTATTGTTGATTACCTCCCTTCAAAACCCCACCTACCTTGTTATAAGGATAAGAAGATAATAGGCAAATAGATGGCATTCTCATTGAAAATAACTTGGTTTGCACGAGAATGGTTTTGGACTAGTTTCTATTGTTTACGGTTTTAGTAATAGAGTAGGCTATATAATAAATATAAATGTCCTGCTAATTAACTAGGATTGTGTTTAAGAGAAAACTATATTAGTGACTATTATGTGAATTTAATATTGATAAAAGAAAGGTAACATCCATGATCCACGCCTTTCTATCTTAGTGCCCCAAAAAGTGATTTCGATTAAGCATAAATTATATTTTGCCAGGGGCCCACATCTTGTGGGTACGTGGATGGCGACCACGAGCTGCCCTAGCTGGGACTGGTAGTTCTTTTCTTTGCATGTCAGTCTCTTTCATTCTATATTTTCAACAGGCGTCAGACCGTGCGACGGACCAGCCTGTTCTATTCCTCCCCGGTCGCAAACCTCCTCCCCCCCACCTCCTCCGCCTACCCTGCATCTAAATTTTTCGCCTGGGACGGGATGCGAACACTTGACCCTTGGCACCAGAAGCTAATGTTCTACTTCTGAGCCATAGGTCAAAGGCTTTTTACAGCTAATTCTAGAGTAATTTTTCTCTTCTTCCTTATTTTTATTAAAGCAAATTTGGTATATGTATAAAAGAAAGGAAATTATATCCTTAATACGTTAATTTAAGAACTTTTTAAGAAAAATTCTCAAGAGTTTCCGTTTCTTTAAAGAAAAGTTTTATTTAATTTTCAAAAGTCTTTTTTTTTTTATTAAGAACTTCAAAAAAAAGAAGTATTTGTTTTAATTTTAAATAAAAAAATCTGGTGTGACTGGCGCACAGCACACAACTTTCTCTTACCTTCGGTAATCGAAAGTTGTGTACTGTGCTGTCACACCAGATTTTTTGTATCGACATATATTTAGTTCCCGACAGTACGGAACATTTGAATTCAGATGTAAAATTTATAAGTATGGGAAAATATTTATATTTTGTTACCATGGCAACCATTTCTCCTATCTTCCCTATGAAATACAAGAGTAAAGTGGTCTTCAGAAGATTTCAATCGCAAAATGAGAATATACATTTTAAAGAGCATCTAAAAAATAATTGATTTTTGAATTAAAAAAAAAATCGTTGGAGCAAATTTTGAGAAAATCGAAAAAAACTGAAAAAGTACATCAGTAAAGTACTAGTAATCTTTGGCCGATTTTGATTAAAAGCTTATTTTTCCGGTCCCGGGGGGTGTTTAAGTTAAATATAGAATTTCAACCTCGTAGCTCAATTCCTTCATGCTTAAAATTGAACACAGACACACACACCCACCCACCCACCCACCCACCCACCCACAGACAGACCATGTTGCGAAAACCACTTTTTGGATTCAGGGGACCTCAAAACGTGAAGATCCATCAAAATCTCGACATCGAATTTTTGACATGAATCCAATACTTTCTCTCTATATATATATTACATATATACATAGGTAAGAGAAAGTAAAAACAAACGGAAATAATACTTTTTTCAATTATTAATTTTTTATATTGTTTAATGATTTACTGTAGTTTTAGAGTAAATTATAGATAAAGCATTTTAATAAACCGCTCTCTATTGCGCTGTCATCTCTGACGTCACTCACTCCTGCAGTTCCACCCTCTGCTCTTCATTACGATCCTTCTTCGGGGTGGCTTTGTTGGCTCAGTCTCTCTGCATCTTTGGCTCACTTGATGTGTGAACTAATCTGAATTGGTAATAATAACAGACCGACACAGAGAGACAGACAGACACAGACACATTCAACTCAATCTGTCATTTCATTTCAGGGAATAGGGAATATCTAGTATTATGACGAAAAAATCGAATTCTCATTTCCCGGAAATATTTCCCTATTTGAGATCATCAGAATGAAATTAGTTTTTTTTTTTTTTTTTTTTTTTTTTTGAGATTTTCTTTTTTTATTATATAGGCCTATATTTGTCCGGGACCGCTGGTCTTGCTCAATGAGAAGAAACGTAATAAATAATTTGTGAATGCATTGGACTACATTTCCCAGGAAAAACAAGAAAGAAAATGGAGCTTTCTCAGAACAATTTATATAAAAAGACAAGCAACGTTTCGATTCTATATTGTTTTTTTTTTTTTTTTTTTTTATTTACGGGATAGCCTTAGGCCATTTCCCGATTCTATATTGTTATCATCTTCAGAGTTATTTTAAAAACAAGTTAAAAATAGCCTTTCTCATGTGGAAGAAGAAGCTACATGTATGTACTTTAAAAATAAAATTTTAGACCCCTCTCTGATTGCGATTGATTAGGGTTACTATAATTTATTGAGGCCAGTGTCCTGGCAAAATCCGGTCGTATGGTAACCCTTCTTATAATTCGTTATACCTAGTATTGTAGTTGTGGATGTTGAGTGGTTGTAGGAGCAGAGCTGGCAGCTAAATTAATTTACTTTAAATATTCTATTGAGCCGTCGTTTCGGTATCAATAGAGGCCATCTTCAGGGTCCATTCAGTTTCAAGGAAATATATATAATTTGCATTAGGCAAATATGTACTGATGTTCATCAGGTGAGAGATCTTTCAAATCAAATTTGGCTGCCAACCCCTCCTTGATCCATTATACCTTTAATAGAATATGGTTAATCGTTAAAAGTCGAATTAAGAAAGAATGCATAATTATAAAAAATTAATGCAGAAATATTTCTTACTAAAATATAACTTAATTATGTAACATCCCCTTGGACAGATGTTTCTACCCCTTCTGATTAATAAACATCCTGAAAAATGTATGTAATCTCAGATACGTGGAGAAGAATATCATCATGAAAATAGCCACTGAATTCTTTATTCACTAACAAAAAAAATATATATATATCCTTTAAGAGGAAAAGAAAAAGAAAAAAAAGGCTAAGTAATGAGATTGTTTGAAGAGAAAAAGAGTAGGAAGGCTCATAAAAAATTTCTCTCCTGAAAATGAAACAATCTCCTCTCCCAGTTAAGTTAAAATCGAAACCCAGTCTAAATGAAGATTTTCTCTCCGCTTTTCGATTAATGAATTTAATTCTTGTTTAGTCAAAGGGCAAAAGGAGGAAGAAGCCCTTCTTCTTCGCTATTTTAAGAAATGGGGTTAAGGTAATCTAAATCCAAAATTTAGACGATTAAACCCTTAAAGGAATTTATTCCTTTTCGATTTACTTATGAAGAGTTTTCCGATTCAATATATTTAAGTTTAATTACCTGGAAAGGGATGGAGATGGCATTGCGATAGATAACGAGAGGGGTAATTATAGGAAAGCATTCTAATGGTAATTACATCATATTTTATGCCCATTAAACATTATCACGTCTTTTGGCGCCTACACATTGTCACATATTTAAAGAGGGGTTGGGGTGAGGGAGTAATCAATACAAAACAATTCAAGCTTTGGATCATGTAATGTAAAATTTATTAAAGAGGAAATTTTCAAAATTCCGAAGATGTGACAAAAAAATATTTCAAAAAAAAGGCTAGGAAGCTTTTCAATTCTTCTTAATTAGAATTATCAATAGACTACCATTTAATTTGGGAGCATGAAATATGAAGAGTGAAAGATTACTGAGTTTCAAAAGATTTGGTTCATGTTGCGCTGAGAAAATTATGGTTACTAACACCGCCATAGGCGAAACTAGAGGGGTAATTAAAGCATTCTAATGGCTAACTATGAGGCTTCTTTGAGTGGATCTTTCTTAATAAAATGTCACGGATAAAGAAACTAAATTTTTACTTTCTCTTAGCCTATTTATGAAATATATAGAAAGTATTTCGATCATGTCAAAAATTCGATTCTCCTATCATCTCTATGAAGTACAAGAGTAAAGTGGTCTTCAGAAGATTTCAATGGCAAAATGAGAATATACATTTGAAAGAGCATCTAAAAAATAATTGATTTATGAATTTTAAAAAAAAATCGTTAGTGCGAATTTTGAGAAAATCGAAAAAAAAACTGAAAAACTACATCAGTAAAGTACTAGTACTTTTTGGCCCATTTTGATTAAAAGCTTATTGTCCAACTTAAATATAAAATTTCAACCTCCTAGCTCAATTCCTTCATGCTTAAAATTGAACACACACACACCCACACACACACAGACAGACAGACAGATCATGTCGCGAAAACCACTATTTCGGACTCGAAGACTTCAAAACGTGTATATCCATCAAAATCTCGACATTGAATTTTTGACATGAATCCAATACTTTCTCTCTATATATATGTACTGTATATTAACATATACATAAAGGTAAGAGAAAGTAAAAAAAGTAAGCCTATGTATATTAAGTGTAAATGTGATTTTTGAATAGCGAGATGCTGGTTCTTGTCTTAAAGGCATTGATTTTGTGCCCTTTGAACAAGTTTGTAAACTAAATAACACGAGGAGTGTCCTTGGACCGAGGAATTTCAATTTGAGATAGTTTAACCCACCCGGGCCCCTCTCCACCCCCTCACCCCCCAACACTCGCGGCCCTCTTCCACTTTTGGTCTGTCTGCTTAGCTTTTAGAAACGGCATGAATAAAACGAGCCCTCCATAATAACCTCATGGAATATTCCCTTTACAATCATCATCATTGCCTTATCGCCCCGGGACTAGCTAGCTTTTAACCCTTTCACACTTGCCTAACGCCATGCCATGTATCGTTTGATTTCCTGACTTTTCATTTTAGCAAATTATAATATTAATTAATAACAAATGTCTAATATTTGATTTTCTACTTCATACAACCTTGTAATTGATATTATGCTTTTTTTAAATATAATATTTAGTGTACACAAATGACCGATTCAACGTTATATGGACTGAATAAATTTATCGCATCCGTACTCGGCAAGAGCGGATTCAGAGGAATTTCTCGGGAGGGGGGGGGGGGTAATCTGGTGTGACTGGTTGGACTGCACACAATTTTTTCTTACTTTCGGTAATTTAAAGGTGCATTCTGTACTTGTTTACCAGAATATAAATAAAAATCAAATTTTTAAGTATTAAAGTTTATAGATTGAGAGAAATTTTATTAATGTTTATAATTTTATATTAAAATTTAATTCCCAAAATAAATTTCAAATCTCGGGGAGAGGGGTAATTACCCCCTTTCCCGTGAGCGCCACAATTAAGGCCCCACCTGATTTCTAGAGCCTTAAGTATATGGTATAGAATAAGTATATAGTGAAATAATTTTAAATTAAAGCTCTAGATACCAGGTGGGGGCTTAATTGTGGCGCTCACTGTACCAGACTCAATTAAGAAAAATTTTCTTGCCGGGCCCGGGAATCGAACCCGAATCTCCTAAATTAATAATTGAGCATATATGAGGACAACTGAAAAATCCATTGCAGTGGCGTCTTATTAGGCATCAGCCATACAAAAAAAAAATTAAAAAATAAAGCATGGTCAGTGAAATAATTAATGATTAATACTGAAGAAAGGCCTGTCATATTTCTCTTAAACACGAATCCATCTTCCTTCAGAATATCTGACGTGAATTCAAAATGCTTTAAAATATTTTATTTTCCTTCTGTTCCATCGCCTTCATTTTTTTAATTAAAATTTCTCGTTGAATTGTCTTCTTTATATTTAAATCCATTAATCATTTATAATGAGATTAAATTCCAAAGTCGAGAGCATTTATTTCTATAAAAAAAATAATAATAATAATAATAAGTATTATATTATAATAATTATTCCCTTACACTATTAATTGATATTGGCTAATGCTATGTAAATTTTTTTCTCGTTTGATTTAGTATTATAGAATATAGGCTATAGAGTAATTAGTAATTAATGTTAAGGGAACATAATCGGATGAGGCATTAAAAGCGCCCTCTGTGGCCTAAAATTATTACTCTGGATTGCTTATATCTCGTTTAACTAAATTATTTCCCGAGTTATTATTGGACTAATAACAAGGAAATATTTAAAATACTAGCTGCGCCACCCGCGGTGGACCGTCGCCTTTTCTTAAACATGTGCAACAATTTTTCAACCAGATCATTTCAGGCAATTATCAATAATGGAAATTTAATTTTGATTTTATTAATATTAATTGGGTTTGATTTTTCATAAGGAGAGTTAGAACCTAAAGTGAAAATCAACGATTTAAAAAGCAAACGATTGGAGTCGTGTGACCCCCGGCAGGAACGAAGTTCCTCACGCCTTTTCTTCAACTCAGAATATAATTTAATATGAATATATAGACGGAAAGCCTGCCTTGAACTTCCGTCTAGCCAGGGAGCTGCGCCCGCTGGAACCTCTTGCTCGCCTTTGGCAAGCAATTTCCTGCCTACGGTAGATAGAAGGAAATAAAGAGGAGAAGGTAGGCGTGGCCTCGCCAAGACTTCGGCTAATCTCGCCTTCCTCCGCCTTCGGTCGGGGGCTGGGAACGCATTTTTGTTAGGAACGCGTTTTGTTACGTTACATTTTCTCCCGATTCACCCTGCGTAAGCCGCGTTAAAGAACTTCGTTCCAAAAATTTTTTTGACCTTCACTATTTAGGAATTTGCGGATCAGAGTATATTTCCTAGACTCCTCAACAAGGCTGCAATTTAATTCGAAATTTCAAAGGGAAGTTGGTCAAATAATGCGTGATAGACGGTAAGATACTGTAGATCAGTAAAAATTATTATACAATAATTTTTAAATGTTCATCTCCCACTTAACATCTTTAAAATTAAGAAATTAACAAAAGAAAAAACAATATCTTTTAATTCAAAAACTTTTCTTTAACGTGAATAATTAATCAGGTTAAAATTAAATGTACTTAAAATTAGCAACAAACCTTGCTTAAGTTTTAAAAAGAATTTTATTTTATTTTATTTTATTTTTTTTTATTTTAAAATATTACCTTTATGGCAACCTGGGAGATGTGTGCGCTGAAAGTTAAATTTGCTGTAGAACTTTGTAGAAAATAGTTTGAGAATAGAACAGATTTTGCATTTAAATTTGCAGTGAATAAATTATATAATCAAAAAAGAGGCCTAAAGTTCTATCTATATTTAATATTATAGAGGCTGGAGTATAGGGGAGGGAAGCGGGTGAGAGATGAACGTTGTTGCACTCTAATATCTATCCCCGTGTGCCCATTTAGCCCAGGAGGCTTAACCCGTCTGCTGTAGGAGATGTCCGGGGCGATAATCACTCGATTAATTATTCAAATTTATACAGCGGAAGGAGAAGGGCTGATATTACTCACCCTTATTTATCTAGCTATCTATCTCTCTTGCTTGGGGGGGGGGGGGTAATTGACTAATGACCGCCACTAGCAGCAGAAAATGAAAAGTGCCGATAAATCAATCTTCTTTTTTATAGCTAATCAAATTTTTTTTCTTTTATATTGATATTTTATAATATATATATATAAATTCTAATTTAGAGGCAACTATGATTATGAAGATGGAAAGGAATCAAGTTAAGCGTGATAAAATCCTTTTTCATTAAATTTGAATTAATTTTTGAAAGGTTGTAAAACTAAAGTTAGTATCGTATTTATTTTCATAAAAAAATTTTATTTTATAGATTGTTGGAATTGAATAAATAAATGAATCAAGATAATGATTTCATATTTTTTTATTTATTATTTATATATAATATAATATTATATATATATAAATAAATAAAAAATATTAATAAAGAGGAATATCTTTTTCTCTACAAGATGGCGGTCTTTTCACAATTTCGATCTTAATAGCGCTTAGTTCCTTTATGCATAACATGATCCAATTATTAGTTATGTTTTTAAAATAAATAAACATTAATATATCTATAAAATATAACGTTATGTCTTATGCGAATTAACCACCTGAAATGAATAATTGTTGAAATAGTTGTTGGGTTTTAATGAACACACTATAAAGGATTTTAGAATCCTCATAAAATGCCAAAATTTTAATTTAAAATTTTTTTTACATGTGAATACCTAATTAAATTGAAAATGTTCAATAAAAAAGAGTATTTTTGCTTTGAAATAATAAAGGCAGAGTAGTTTGTTTGATCGGTTTATCGTTGGTCAAGTTGTTTACGAAGAGACTCGGCTTCAGACAACACATCCTCAAGCGAGAGGGGGAAGGTCTCAACTTTAAAGGCCCAAGGGGGAATAAAGTCTCTCTGAGTAGTTTGTCCAAGGAACTATTTGTTGCTATAAAAATAAAGAAAAAATTTTGACCAAAATTTTATTTAGCCATCTTCAGTCACTTAAGATTACATGATAAAAATCAAGTAGGTATTAGAATTATCAAGAATTATTTAAGTTATTTTTTGGAACACAGGTTACCATAATGGGTCGCGAAATTCCTATAACTTTTTGAGTTATTAATTCCTAAAGTTACGATTTCTCCCATAGGAAATGTACAGAGGAATATTTTTGTATTTTTTTCATTTGTGTATTCCATGAATGTAAACAAATCCTCAAGCAGGCACTGGATTGGAATACGTAGTAATAATAATTTTCTTGCCCCCGGGTGTGGCGTAGTAGGTAGCGTGCCTACCTCCTATACCAAACGTCGCGGGTTCGGACCCAGGCAGTCCGATGATTTTATTTAAGCCATCTGGATACCAGATGGCTTAAATAGAAATGCCTGAACCCACAATAGATTAATATATATTACAACGGTTATCGTCAAAGTCTTAAATGGCCTAAGTTGCCGAAAAGACTGTGTGAATGTGTGTGTGAGTGTGAGTGTGAATGAGAAAAAAGTGTGAATAATTTTCTTTTCATAATTAAGCCCGAGCCAGCTTACGGGAGGTCCAGGGGGGCGTAGCCCCCCTATCCAGACGCCAGCCAGTTTCTCATAATCAAGAAAAGGCGAGGGACCGCCGCAGGCGGGCCCGAGCTAGCTGGCGGGGGGGTCCAGGGGGGGCGAAACCCCCTGTCTAGCTGCCAGCCCGTTTCTCATAATTAAGAAAAGGTGAGGGACCGCCGCAGGCGGGCCCGAGCCAGCTGGCGGGGGTCCAGAGGGGCATAGCCCCCCTGGCTAGACGCGAAGCCCGCCGAAGGCGGGCGGCGCGGCTAGTAACAATCATAATTATTTTAAAAAAATAATTGAAATTCAAAATTTTCATTGTCCAGATACTGTAACACCGGATAGGCTGGAGCTTCCGGGGTCGGTTGATCCACCAACAAATAAACATTTATTTTAGGATACTATGGATAGGCTGGAGAACCCGGGTTCGGATCCCAGGGACAGTTGCTCCACTAACAAATAAACATATATTATCCGAAACTACGCATAGGCTGGAGATCCTGGGTTAGAATCCCAGGAACGGTTGCTCCACTAACAAATATACATATATTTATCGGAAACTATGCATAGGCTAGAGATCTCGGGTTCGAGTCCCGGGGTCGGTTGATCCACCAACAAATAAACATTTATTTTAGGAAACTATGGATAGACTGGAGATCCTGGGTTCGAATCCCGGGGACTGTTGCTCCACTAACAAATAAACATTTATTCTAGGATACTATGGATAGGCTGGAGATCCCGGGTTCGAATCCCGGGGACGGTTGCTCCACTAACAAATAAACATATATTATCCGAAACTACGCATAGACTGGAGATTCTGGGTTCGAATCCCGGGAACGGTTGCTCCACTAATAAATATACATATATCAGGAACTACGCATAGGCTAGAGATCCCGGGTTCGAATCCCGGGGACGGTTGCTCCACTAAAAAATAAACATATATCATCCGAAACTACACATAGGCTGGAGATCCCGGGTTCGAATCCCGGGAACGGTTGCTCCATAAAAAAAAAATATCCGAAACTACGCATAGGTAGAGATCTTTGGTTGGAGCGGGGGTGGGGGATCCAAAAAAAAAAATTTTTTTAGGAAACTATGGATATGCTGGAGATCCGGGGTTCGAATCCAGGGGTCGGTTGATCCACCAAAAATAAACATTTATTTTAGGAAACTATGGATATGCTGGAGATCCCGGGTTCGAATCCCGGGGACGGTTCCTCCACTAACAAATAAACATATATTATCCGAGGCATAGGCTGGAGATCTCGGGTTCGAGTCCCGGGGTCGGATAGTCCACCTACAAATAAACATTTATTTTAGGAAACCCTTGATAGGCTGGAGGTCCCGGGTTCGAGTCCCGGAGTCGGTTGGTCCACCTAAAATAAGCATTTATTTTTGGAAACTATGGATAGGCAGGAGATCCCGGGCTCGAATCCCGGGGACGGTTCCTCCACTAACAAATAAGCATATATTATCGGAACTTCGCATAGGCTGGAGATCTCGGGTTCGAGTCCCGGGGTCGGTTGGTCAACCAACAAATAAACATACAGGTTTTTAAATATACCGACTTGGCGAGTCCGAATCAAGGTATTTATTGAATAAGCTTACTGAAAAATTTAAAGTTCTTTTTTTATTTATTTATGTGAAAAAAATAATGGACATCTGAGATGTTAAATAAATAAAATCTAAAGTTTTTCGTTCAATGATTTCTTAATATTAAAGGAAATGATGATCATCTTATGAAAAATATCTTATTGGATAATTTAAAAATTTTAATTTTTAATTTTATAGATAAAATGATACTACTAATGCCATCTCTTAGAAGATTAGGTACTATTAATAAATTAAAAATTATTTGGAAATAAATTTTATAGGGTGTAAATTATATTCTAGTGCCATCTTTTAGGAGAAAAGTATACTAATAAATTATTTGAAATAAGTTCGGTAATTTCCGGAAAATTTCGGAATCATTCGGGAAAGCGGTGACTGCACTATCCTTTGTTATAAGGAATGATATATAATGGGATCAATTAGTATCTCACCGGCTGCCGGTGAGTGAGGATCTGGGAGGGTATATGTCAGTTTAGTCTATTATTTATCATTAAAAAAAAAATCTTAGATTTTAATAGGGAATAATAAAAAAAAAAAAAAAAAATAATAATAATAATAATAATAATAATAATAAAAATAAAAAAATTCTTAGATTATTATGAATGCATGCAATCATTTTTCCTTTATGAATTGATTGATTGACGATTTTGGCTTGTAGTGAGTGAATGTATTGATGTATTGTGTGGGGGGGATGTTGCCTCGTTGACGGTCAGCATCCCACCCACCATCCCAATATAGATACATTTCTTATATACCTCCCGAAGCCATCGTCGCCGTATGTCGGAAATACCCGATGAATGCCGAATGTCATAATATAATTGAATTACATGTCCTTCGGCAATCCTCGGGTAATTCCGACCGTGCGGCGACGATTGCTTCGGATAGTAATAAATATTATAAAAGAAAGGTATCTATTTATGGTGGAGTGGGTGGGTTAAGGACCGCCGACGAGTCAACATCTCCAACATACATGTGCCCACATTAATCCAAGATCTCCAATTCTATATTTAGATTAATTATTCATTTAAAATTAATAAATAATAACATGTATTCAATCATTTAAGAATTCCTCATCCCTATTAAAATCTAGTTTTTTTTTTTTTTTTTTTTTTTTTTTAATGAATCAAAATTGGATACAAAATTGACATACCCCCACCTTATATTCACTCACCGGGAGCCGGCGAGATACTAAATGATCCCATGACATATCCTTCTTTATAACCACACGAGTCCGCGGTCGCCACATTCCCGAACATTTCCGAAGACAACCGAACATATTTCCAAAAAATTTTAGTAATATTTTCCTCTAATAGATGTCGCTATGATATATTTTAGTCTCTTATAAGTTTGTTTTCCCCATAATTTTTATTATATTTTCTTTTAATAGATGGCGCTAGGGTAGTCTCTATAAATTTGGTTTTCCAATAATCTTTAGTTAAGTATATTTTCCATTAATAGAGAGCGCTAGGCTACATTTAGGTCCCTATTAATTTAACTTCCTCCAACTTGGATTCCTCACTTCGAAATGTTCTACCCCCTTCCTAAAATTGTTTTTTTATATATTTCGCTCTATTTTAATAAAATTTAAAATTACACTTACCCAGAGTTTAAATAGTTGAAAAATAAATATTCCACACTTCCGAAAGCTCTTTCACCCTTTCGCCTTCCACCCCTAAAATATTTTTTTTTATTTTTCGCTCTATTTTAATAAAATTTAAAATTACACTTACCCAGAGTTTAAATAGTTGAAAAATAAATATTCCACACTTCCGAAAGCTCTTTCACCTTTTCGCCTTCCACCCCTAAAAATATTTTTTTTTATTTTTCGCTCTATTTTAATAAAATTTAAAATTACACTTACCCAGAGTTTAAATAGTTGAAAAATAAATATTCCACACTTCCGAAAGCTCTTTCACCCTTTCGCCTTCCACCCCTAAAATATTTTTTTTATTTTTCGCTCTATTTTAATAAAATTTAAAATTACACTTACCCAGAGTTTAAATAGTTGAAAAATAAATATTCCACACTTCCGAAAGCTCTTTCACCCTTCGCCTTCCACCCCTAAAATATTTTTTTATTTTTCGCTCTATTTTAATAAAATTTAAAATTACACTTACCCAGAGTTTAAATAGTTGAAAAATAAATATTCCACACTTCCGAAAGCTCTTTCACCCCTTCGCCTTCCACCCCTAAAATATTTTTTTTATTTTTCGCTCTATTTTAATAAAATTTAAAATTACACTTACCCAGAGTTTAAATAGTTGAAAAATAAATATTCCACACTTCCGAAAGCTCTTTCACCCCTTCGCCTTCCACCCCTAAAATATTTTTTTTTATTTTTCGCTCTATTTTAATAAAATTTAAAATTACACTTACCCAGAGTTTAAATAGTTGAAAAATAAATATTCCACACTTCCGAAAGCTCTTTCACCCCTTCGCCTTCCACCCCTAAAAATATTTTTTTATTTTTCGCTCTATTTTAATAAAATTTAAAATTACACTTACCCAGAGTTTAAATAGTTGAAAAATAAATATTCCACACTTCCTAAAGCTCTTTCACCCCTTCGCCTTCCACCCCTAAAATATTTTTTTATTTTTCGCTCTATTTTTATAAAATTTAAAATTACACTTACTCAGAGTTTAAATAGTTGAAAAATAAATATTCCACACTTCCGAAAGCTCTTTCACCCCTTCGCCTTCCACCCCTAAAATATTTTTTTTATTTTTCGCTCTATTTTAATAAAATTTAAAATTACACTTACCCAGAGTTTAAATAGTTGAAAAATAAATATTCCACACTTCCGAAAGCTCTTTCACCCCTTCGCCTTCCACCCCTAAAATATTTTTTTTTATTTTTCGCTCTATTTTAATAAAATTTAAAATTATACTTACCCAGAGTTTAAATAGTTGAAAAATAAATATTCCACACTTCCGAAAGCTCTTTCACCCCTTCGCCTTCCACCCCTAAAATATTTTTTTTATTTTTCGCTCTATTTTAATAAAATTTAAAATTACACTTACCCAGAGTTTAAATAGTTGAAAAATAAATATTCCACACTTCCGAAAGCTCTTTCACCCCTTCGCCTTCCACCCCTAAAATATTTTTTTTATTTTTCGCTCTATTTTAATAAAATTTAAAATTACACTTACCCAGAGTTTAAATAGTTGAAAAATAAATATTCCACACTTCCGAAAGCTCTTTCACCCCTTCGCCTTCCACCAAATTTATTCGTTATTTAAAAAATTAAAATTATATTTACTCAGAGTTTAAATCGTTGAAAAATAAATCCACACTTCCAAAGCTCTTTCACCCCTTCGCCTTCCACCCCTAAAAATAGTTTTTTTATTTTTCGCTCTATTTTTATAAAATTTAAAATTACACTTCCCCAGAGTTTAAATAGTTTAAAAATTGATATTCCACACTTCCGAAAGCTTCTTCCACCCCTATCCCCTAAAAATAATTTTTTATAATGAGTAGAAACAGCCGGAGGAAACAACAATTTATTTATTATTTAATATTATATAATAATTTTTTTATTTTTCAGTCTATTTTAATAAAATTTAAATTGATATTTTCTTACCAGGTATGATACAAATATTTGAACAATAATTTTCTACACAGTTCCACTAACATAATTCCATTCTAATAAAATTTAAATTGCCATATCTCCAGAGAATAAATAATTGAAAAATAATATTCCATACCTTAGAAAGTTATTTTAACTCTTTCTCCCTCTTACCTAAATCAGTGATATTCTTCTGGCAGCCAAGAAGAATGCCGACAGAATGAAAAGAAGATCAAAGTTTTGGTTTCTTCAGTCTTTTTGTATCAAGGATTTTTTTATTTTTACTTACTTATAATAAGAAATTCTACGTACAAAAATTGGATATAGAAAATGTTATTTTTCTGGTTTTGAAGTGGTAATATTGATATATTGTATTTGTTCGATTTCCAAGACCAAGAGGGGTTCAATTAGGGTATTATTATTAGGCTTAATATTATCATCTAAAATTTCAATTTAAAAAATATACATACATTAAATCCAGCTCCCTTGGATTCGTATAAAGATCGTCGAAGACATTTTTATCAATAATTCAATATTGAATTTAATCGAAATCGTTTATCAATAAGGAATATAAATATAAAAAAACGTAATTAAAAATACACAATTAATTTTTGAAAAGAATAAATAATACAAATACAGAATTTAAAAAATTTCTAAGCAAGAATGGTTTTGTTTGATATTTCATCATATAAAGAAGAAATAAAATAAAAAATCACACTAGCAGGCATTAACCATTTGACTAGATAGAGTAAAGGGTAAATAATTTATTGAGTGTAGGTGATTCAGGGGAGAGGGGATGAGGGAAAATAGAGAGGGGAGGGGGGTACTAAAACAACCCTCAGAGGCTATAAACGATAAATGCTTGATTACTGACATGTCTATGTATATAGACCGAGAGGAGGGTCTTCTAATGTGTGTTTGTTGTTGTTGTTGTTCACCAGTGCTGTTAAAGAGGAGGGTGGGGGTGGGGGCTTGCGCCAAGTTTAAGCTTTTATTAATGATACAGGCATTGCAAAGAAGTGAGATCATAAATAAAATTAAGATGAAAATAAAATATAAAGTAAACTAGAGTTTATATATCAGTTCAGGTGTTTGTTTACTTTGTAGAGAAAGAGGATACTTAATTTTTAAGAATTAGAATAAATATCTTATACTTTTCTGTTCTGTTCGTTTCTAGTTGATAATTTAATCTCTAGGATCCTAATGGTACAATTTAGATTTTTAAATAGAATTTTTAAAAATCATATTAATTCATTTATTATTTGCATATTAAATTGAGAGAATATAAAATGAAATATGTATTGGTGGAAATTTTTATTCATCTCATTTCTTTTGCAAATTCTATGGTCCATCTATGTTAAAAAATATTTCTGCATAAAGAGAGAAACGGGAAGGGAAAGGCGAGTATTAGATAGGTAGGCGGATTTGTATGTGTCCTGAATATCTAAACAATTCGAATTGGAAGGTGATGTTCGACCCCCGAGGATACTACCAGGTGCATGAGATGATTTCAAAACGGAGCCTTTCCTCAAACTCTCCTTTTTAAAATAATCAAAATATTCCCAGTGGGGGAAAATGGGATTCAATTATGGTTATTATATGAGTACTAATGTTATTTAAAATAGTGTAATTTATCAGGGTAAATTATATTTTTTATGAAAATGGTTCCAAAATAAATTTACATTTCTCGAGTTGGTTGTTGAGATTT
Source organism: Euborellia annulipes (assembly GCA_023213315.1). Classification (NCBI taxonomy): domain Eukaryota; kingdom Metazoa; phylum Arthropoda; class Insecta; order Dermaptera; family Anisolabididae; genus Euborellia; species Euborellia annulipes. Next base: position 52,330 of record JAKCPI010011435.1, read on the forward strand.
GCTCGACGTTTCGGCTCTCCGTTTGGTAACATCTTCAAAAATGTGGGGGATTTGTAATGGTTTTTTCGGAGTTGCAGTCATGCTGGTCTTCACCACTGGAGGTTTGAATTTGTCTCTAAGAAGAGGTTGGTTTTGTATGATAGTGTTTGTGTTTAGTTTGGGTTGAATTCGGGGCCAAGCCGCTGTTTTAGTGGATGCCTCCGAGGCTTGTGTTTATTTGTCTTTAGGGATTGGGTGGTGTAGTGATTGTTTATGTGCTAATTGGTCTGGTATCAACTCTCCTTTTGGAGCCAGATTCAAGCGGTAGGTTTAAGAAGTAATCCTGGATGTTTTCGGGATCGCAATCTTGAGTCACACAAACTCAGGTTCAAATCCTCCTCATAGCAAAAAAATATTTAACTCTATCAGTGATGCCTTCTTCTTGGGAAGGAAACGGCATCCCACCTCAGTATGTTCTCAAGAAAATTAAGTTCCTCCCAGCCTGATTAACTACTACCTAGTCTAGGCATCAGGCATCTTCGCAATTTCCCCATATCGGGAAGAGATTTTGCAGATTGTACAAAAAAAATTACAGGTTCATTTGTGGGAGAAAAAACTTATTGTGGTAGACCTTTAATTAAGATCAAATTAAGGACTCTAGCCTAGGTTTTGCACGTAGATTAGAATTAGAATAATTTTCTCCCTCGCAAGCACAAATTGCCCATATGACAGAAACGGAGCTATATTATATTTATAAAAATAATGAAATCGATATTTACCTATAGGTTAATACAATTTTTCATGCCAAGAGAAGAAACAAATTGAATCTTTAATGGGCTTTGTGAAGAATTTTTTAAACCTTGTTTTTTTTATAATAAATAGCCAATTGTTTAGCTTTGAATAAAAACAGGAAAATTAGATTTTTTTTTTCATTTATTGGATTTCCATTAACGAATTAAATGTATCTCTAAATAACTTTTGATGAAAATAAATAATCATTTGGGTTAGAACGAAAATGTTCAATATCTACATATAACTCTCTCTTTTTCTCTCTTTTATGAATGTAAATTTTTTTTTTTTTTTTTTTTTTCAAATAACGGTGAAGCGACATTGTATAAAATTGGTGATTTTTTTTCATTCTTTTTCAATGTCTGATTTTCCGGGGATTTAATTTTTTCGTCCCCCTGGATAAAAGTTGAGGATGTATTGGTGGTGGGTGCTTACTTGGGCAGAACAAATTTATATTCCAACAACAAAAACAAAAATGAACCTCTCTTCCATATATATATATATATACAGACACACATACACATTGTTTTTATTACTTTTTTTTTGTTTGATATATCGATGCAAATATTTTTAGGTTTCATTTCGCGAGATCAAAGGCATGGTAAATTTGTAAAATTGCTTACGATTTATTTGGAATTTTTTTTTTAAATTTGCATTTTTTAATAAAATTTAATAAATTCCCAAATGAAATATTCTTTAATCCTAGAAAAGTTAAATGATTCGGCTGAAATATAGTTCCAGTCTCAGGTTTGGTTTCAAATCACCTCATCATGACTTCTTGCTCTCTTTTTATGTTTTGTTATTTAAAATTTTCACTATTTCGCTTTTTCAATGATAATAATTTCAATTATACAATTCTTACTTGATAATTAGGAGATGAAATCAATAATCACAAAGTAAAGTTATATTTTATTGAGATATAGGTCTATTCATAAATAAAATAAATTAGCGACGATTCTTTGCAATGGGTTTCTACTTTCTTTTACTGATGTGTAATATAGAGAAAGTATTGCGATCGTATCATAAATTAGATATCGAAAGATGGAAATATTCAATGTCTGTGTGTGAACAAAATATAACAAAAACAAAAAAGTTTACTAAATATACAGGGGTTAGACAAAATAATATGAACACCGGACATATAGACAAGTCGATTATTTTCACCTTTTGAATTTCCATTTTGTACAAATGACCCAGGTTGGAATTTCTATGAATTGTAATTTAATTAGTTTAAATTGTTGGTGTATCTGATACTATTAAATGAATGAATAGGCTTCAACAATTATTAATTGTATTCTGATAATTCTATTTAAGATAATTTTTTAATAGATTAATTAAAAACAGATATTATTTAATCGGTTATGAATATTTTGTAATATAATTGAATCCATAAATTAGAGTTGATGGTAGAGGATGCAGCCAGGTAAAAAGCCTCTGATGGAAAAATTATAGGTATTTTGGGGCCGATTTGGCATATTTTAATCACTTGATATCATCATAAATAAAACATGACGAAATGTTCAGAAAAAATAATTTTATCATCAGAGGGGTTTTTACCTGGCTGTATCCCCTTTCATAAACTCTAATCCATTTTCCAGAGCCACTCACAAAACATCGAATTTAATTCATATTTAAGTATCATATTTGCAATCAATTCTAAATATGTTTTTATTCAATTGATGTTTGCTTCCAGGAAAATATATGCAGATTATTTAACCTTTTATGATTATTAATACCAGTATAATCTCTTTCAAATTTGCCGGATTATCCGAGGAATTAAGTAATATACCATATTTTTTCCATATTTTTTAATTTTGAGAATTTTTAAGAAAAATATTTTAGATTATTATTATTATTATTATTATTATTTTTTAAAGTTTTTTCTGCATCTTAGGCCATTTACTGTAGACTTTAGACGATACTCAATATTCAAAAACTTAAAATACAATGATATATTGAGGTCCAAGCACATTTATTTATATCATTGGATATCCAAATTATTTAAATATTTTTTTAAACCCTTTTCGACTACAGAGGCCATTAGGGGTTATTAATTTATTTAAATAATTTAAATACAATAATACCGATGGCTACCGGGGGGCGTTCCATACTCTGATTGCGGACTGCCTGTGGTGGCTTTAAGATAATCAATATTGAAATTTGTCAACACCTCTGGCCTCTCGGTCATGGGGGGGAAAGGGTTTCAAGTTAAAAGAAAAATTAATTTGAAAATTTAAAAGAGAATTTATCGAAGCCGGATTATGCGAGGTATTACTGTAATTCAATCCTCACTCATATCGATAAATATTTTGAAACGCTTAGATAGGGAACATAAATAAAAAGAGGAATCTCTTTATTCCTAGAGAAAATTATAAATTTTATTCTGAACTGCATCCATTTTTAAATTCTTAAATAAAAAAAAGATCTTTGTAAGATTTTTTGAAGAATATATAAGAAAAAATAAAATAAATAAATGAAATGACTTTCTTTCCTCTTTCAAATGTCATTTTAACAAAAGCGCTACTATCTACGTTGAATTTATTCAAGCCAATGTTTTTCTTGAAGGATAAAGTTTCTTATCTCCTTCTAAACTCAAATCTAGAAAAGAGAGAGGTAGTAGCTTGGTTGGGGATGGGAGTATTTAAATTAAAAAAAAAAAAAGTAAATAACTGGAAGAAAAAAGAGCAAGTTATAACATTTTTTCATTGATGTTACGCTATTTTAAATTTAATCACTCTGAGCAATAAATCGGTGGAGTTTTAGTTGGCGTAGCTTCTGCTCCGGACGGAGCTTTAGATAAGCTCCATTATAATATTAATGAAAGTTTTAAAGTTTTAAAACATAATGAATGAAATATCATAGTTTGAGTTGAGTTGAAGCTTTATATTGTCGGTGTTTGTAAGTGTATTTGTGAGTATATGGCTTTCCTGCTATTAGAATAGATGAATATATATTATATTCCCCCTTGCGCTCTACGAGGCTTTTGTTTGACTCAAGACAAAAGTTAGAAAAACTTGAGATTTTATAGTTTTTAATTTCGCAAGAAATTTTATATAGATATACTACCTACTGGGCTTCACTCTTCTTCATTTGACTTGTTCTCTCAAAAAGTAGAAGTGAAATAAATTTTTCTCACATGGAACCAAGGGCGAATACAAAGGGGGGGGGGGGGGGATAAAGAGGTAATTACCCTAAGGCCTCCCCCCCCCGAGATTTGATTTGAGAAATTTATTTTTTTTTTGTGAAAAATTTTTATTTTTAATGTAAAAATTTAAAAATTAAAACTTAAAAATTTGATTTGTATATATATTCTGGCACTGGCGCAACCAGGGGGGGGGGTTAGGGTTTTAACCCCCCCCCCCCATGAAAAAAAAATTCAAATATATATTACAAATAGAAAAGAAAAAATATAATCTTTCTTTTTATTTGAAAAAAAAGGCGAAGGTCGGCGCGCCCGAGCAAGTTTGGGGGGGGGGGCGACTAGGCGCTCCATCCGCCAATGGTGGGCGGCGCGGCTAGTCAACCCCCCTCCCCAGGAGCAAATCCTGGTTGCGCCACTGCATTCTGGTAAACAAGTACAGTATGCACCTTTAAATTACCGAAATTAAGAAAAAATTGTCTGCTGTGCGACCAGTCACACTAGATTACCCCCCTCCCCCCCCCGAGAAACTCATCTGGATCCGCCCTTGCATGGAACGAGAAGCTAGCAGAAGAGCCAACCAAAAATTCAAACACTGTGCCATGGGTCAGGATTTCAAATATATTATAGCTTTTTTTTTACTTTCTCTTACTTCTATAAACCAGTATGTTAATATATAGGGAAAGTATTGGATCTATAGTAGGTATATTTAGGGAAAGTATTGGATTCATGTTAAAAATTCGATGTCGATCAAGGATATACACATTTTGAGGTCCCCTGAATCCAAAAAAGTTTTGGTCTGTCTGTGAACAAAATATCTCAAGAACGAAGAGCTAGGAGATTGAAATTTTATATTTAAGTAAGGTAACCCCCTGGACGTGACACGAAACTTTTGAACAAAATCGGCCAAAGAGTACTAGCACTTTACTGATGTACTTTTTCAGTTTTTTTAATTTTCTCAAAATTTACCCTAACGATTATTTTTTAGATGCTCTTTAAAATGTATATTCTCATTTTGCTCTCAAAATTGTTTGAGGCACAGTTTACTCTTGTACTTCATAGAGAAGATAGGAGAAATGGTTGCCATGGTAACAAAACAAATATTTTCCCATACTTATAAATTTTACATCTTGAAATTCGAATGTACAGTCGGTAACTAAATATACTGAGTCGACACAAAAAAAGCACCCTGGCAAGTGGGAAAGCTCACCGAAGGCACTTAACACTTGTTAGTGTATATAAGAGAAGGCAACGTTCTCGAAAATACATTTATGCCGACAACTACTTGTCATATCCAGAGAAGTCGCCCGCCCGCCAGAGAAAGGCCCACCTAAGGCGAGTGGCGCGGCTAGATAAATAATATTTTTCCTATCGGTTGCCATTTAAAAACAAAATTTAACTTCGCCTCTAATTCTTTTTCAATTTTAATAATTTCTAACAATACAATAACTAATTGTCTTGACTAAATTAAAAGTTTGCAGTGATTGAAGTAGCTATTTACATGAAAGCCTGTGGGACAAAGAGCGAAAATTCATTCTCCTAAAATCTAAAGTGCCTACGACGAGCTTTGACCGATTTTCTTGCAAACGATTTGGCCTTTTGTTACTTCCACAGGCTTAAGTTTAAAATTTGTTTAAGCAGCTTTGACGCTAAGTGCACAATGATACTCCCTTGTTATTAAGAGGTTTTATACCATCTATAATGCTCAAAGTAAATAAAGAATTTAAATGAGATCATTTTATCAATATGAAAGATTTCTTTTAGATATAAAAATAGTATAAAAAATCTGGTATGATTAACGCACAGCATACAACTTTCTCTTAGCTTTGGTAATCGAAAGTCCTTTTGTGGCTATCACACCATATTTTTTGGTGCCGAGATATATTTAGTTTCCCATAGCACCTTAGTTCCAAACTTGACAACTTGCATTTCAAAAGTAAAAAAAAGTAAAAAGTCAATTGATTGAAAATTCCCATAGGCTCTGTGTATTTTAAATGTTGACTGCTTGAAATAAACTATGGTCATTTTTCACAATTTTAATTCCATATTTGGATATTTTATACACAATAGAGAATCCTAAATAAATACAAAATTTCATAAGAATTGAAAAAATCTTTTTTAAATGTGTAAAAAGTTCCAAAGGGGACCCCTTTTTGAATCTAAATTAACATACAAATCCCCATAGGGATTTAACATTGGCTCTATGGAAGGGAGAGCCGAAAAATGAATTTAAAAAATCTGAAATACTACATCAGTAAAGTGTACTTCAAGCAATTTTCAAAAAAGAGCCAATTTTAAGAAAATTGAAAAAAACTGAAAAAGTACTTAAGTACAAGAACTTTTTGGCTGATTTTGTTCAAAAGCTTATTTTAACTGTCCATGTGGGATAATAGAAAAAGAAACCACTTTTTTGGGCTCAGGGGACCTCAAAACAAGTATATCCAATAAAATCTCGACATCGAATGTTGGACATGATCGCAATTCTTTCTCACTATTTATTACATATACAGGTAAGAGAAAGTAATAAATGCCAATGATGGAAGATCGATTAGTTGAGGCCTAGTGGACTAAACAGCATGAATTAGCGATAATCATGGATTTCCAATGTATTCTATATGGCGCATATTGAGTTAACAGAATTAGGTATATCTGAATATTTCATGTCTGTTTTCTCTTCTGCCCCCTTCTCCTTATCAAATATCAGATCTTGTATCCAGAGGTGGATCCAGAGAAAAAAAAAATTATTTAGAAGATGGAAAGGATATTTTTTATACGGTTTTTGTAAATCATTTTTACATTTTCTATGAAAATATCAAAATTTTGATTAAAAAGAATGTGACCAGATAAAGCCAAAGATAAATTTATTGTCAAATTGCGTTCTATTTGACATTAAATGCCTCCATTTATAAAATTTAATAATTTCAAATACATATATTTTAAACCTATTCTATTTCAACAAAAAAAAAAAAAAAAAAAAACTTTTGGGAAGATTTCACCCGCACTCTCCCCAAAATTAATTCAATAAAATAAATTCAATATTCGTAGTCAATTCAATTGAAACAAATTTTTTCGGGTGCGAAAATGTCATTGACCTCTATCACAAGAAGCTAATTGTGTTACCTTTGAGCAGGTCAAGGGCATATATTTATTAACTTATAAGTCCGAAAAAATAGGCATCATCGGATCTGTTAATATTTACTAAACGATAGAAAGGATATTAGTGTTAAAAAAAATATTAATTATATATTTACTCTAATGCTGTGAAAACCGATTTTATAACCTATATAGTTTATAATAAAAAAATAAATAAATAAGTAATATCCTGTCTAAATGTATTAAAAAAAGGTCAAAAATATCACTAACAAAAAAAAACTGGTAAAGGTTTATTATCTATTCAATGACCAATTTAATTTTTAAGACCAAAAATAAAAAATTTAAATACGCCTGTAGATAGGCAACCTCAACTATGACACTCTTACTGGTTACAATGCCAAATAAAAGGGAAAGTAATAAAAAAATTATTATAAATTTTATAAAATCTGATATTACATGGAATATATAATGTTAGTGATTGTAAAAATCCCTCTATGATCCTCTGGGCAATTAGCCTATAATACAAAGGCTATAATAAACTTTTTTTTTAATAAGGTAAAATTTGAAAAAAAAAAAAAAAGATGAGATGAAAAATAGTAATTCGGTTAAGCAAAAAAAAAAAAAAAAAAAAATTTAGAAGCCCTTTAAAGCTGTCATAAAATTTCTGGCGAAAATATGTTTATTATAATGAATGGAAAATAAATAATCGATAAGATTAAAGCTTAAATAAGTACTTTAATTAAAGGCTTCTTTTGTCTAATTAATCCGTTCAAAAAAAAAGCAACAGCCATCTCTTTATATGTCTTTGGCTTGGTAATAAGTCGTAAAAAAAAAAACGACAAAGGGAAAAACTGTTGGATAATTTAATAAGGAACAAATTGGATCATTATTAATATAGGCTTCTTTTTTTTTTTTTTTGAGAAAAAATTTCGTCTTTCGTTTAGGAGATATTGAACAAAAGATGAAAAAAAAAATACAATCTGACCTTTTCATCTCAACGTTCGATCTGATATTTGACCATTAAGTCAAAATAAATATTTTCTTAAAGGGCATCAACTATTTCGAACTCTGCGCACTGGTCGAGAGAGGTTATATGCGTTGACATTTATTTAAAACTTTAAAACTAGCATTCGTATTAGAAAGGAAAATATTTATCTAAACGAGTGGTTACCGACCAAGGTGCCGCATGATTGGCTAAGGGATGTCGCGAGATATTGAGATAAACAAAAAAAAATTACCCTATACTTAAGTTAACAAAACTATTGATTTATTATTTTTACTCAGTGACTGTAGTAAAGTGTACTATTACTTTCTCTTACCCCTATATATGTTAATATATAGAGAGAGAAAGCATTGGTTTCATGTCAAAATTTCGATATCGAGATTTTGATGGTTTCGAGGTCCCCTGAATCCAAAAAAGTGGTTTTCGCAACATGGTCTGTCTGTCTGTGTGTCTGTGAACAAAATCCTCAAGAACAAAAAGATCTAGGAGGTTGAAATTTTAAATTTAAGTTAGGTACCCCCTGGGATGTAACACGAAGCTTTTGTATAAAATCTTTGATTTTCTCAAAATTTGCTCTAACGATTTTGATTAAAATTCAAAAATCAATTATTTTTTAGATGCTCTTTAAAATATATATTCTGTCCGTCTGTGCGCCGAAGGCGATCATTTGCAAAATTTCCAGATAGTGAGCATGAATAAATTTAATGCATTTGCTCGAAAGCCATTGCATTTTGGAAAGCCATCAAAGTACAGCAAGCACAATTTTAAAACGTCAAAAATAAGACTATTTAAAAGGGTGGATCGAAAATATATCCAAATTAAAATACTAATGGCCTCATTAGCCGAAAGGGGGAATTAAAAAAAAAAAAACTAAAAGAATTTGTTAAACTTTATTTATATATTCAAAACACAAACACCATACAGGCCACTGTGCCCAATTACATGGATTTGTTACGAGACCACTTTAATAAATAACCCTCCTGAAGTAGTGTTGCTGAAGTTGGTTTACTTAGAAAAAATAAGATACTTAATTTTCATCAAATTTTTATTAAATATAAGATGATAATTTGGTGAAGGAGCCAAATTATATTTAATAAAAATTTGTTAAAAATTTAGAGACCTGTTTTTTTCTAAATTAATACATAATAAGTCTATATAAATCTAAGCGGATGAGGTGGGAGGGACGAAATTTTTGCGATGACTTATGATCATTTTGAACAACTTCTGAAAATATTTTTATTTTCATAATAATTAGGGCTATGACTTAATGTACGTAAGTGGCTGTCAAGAATTTTTGACATATTTCCCTCTTTGCCCATTTATTCAAGTAAGAATTTGATCTTCCATGATTGTTTCTTAATTTAAAGAATCTCTAAACATTATAAACTGTTACTTTAGAAATAGTTTACTATTTGTTGAACTACTATTCTAAAGGCCATTAATTATCCAAATTTAACAAACTCCAAATTTAAATCATTCTGATTCAAATTTTCATTTCCGAAGAATTCTTTGGCCTTTTAAAATGAAAAAAAGTTTTTTCTCCCTTAGGTGAAAGTAAGTAATAATAAGTCCTTTAAACGTCTTTTCTTCCTCTTTAAAGTTTGTATATTGTATAATCTCTCTCTATCTCGCTCTCTTTCTCTTTCTCTGTTATTTTATTATCGTAATTAAAATTCATCTTTTATATCTTAACTTTCCGAAAAACATAATCATAAAGTCAAAAGATATAATTAAACAAGGATAATAATATTATTTAAAGTTTCTATAAATTACAAAGTCTCTCCCTCTCTCTCTCTCTCTGATAACTATAAAATGGAAAGACAGAATGAAGAGAGATGGGTGTAATTACTCAAAAGAGAGAAATCTTAATTCTTCATCTTAACTAAATTGATAAATATAAAGGTTTATGATTGCTGAATCAAGTTTTCTCCAAAGATTATTGAATTAATGTTTTTAAATAAATAATATTTTGACTTTGTTTATTATTAAAGTATTTACCAATATAATATAGTCATTTTCTTTTGATCCATGTTTACTTATACTTAATGAAGTTGCACGTTATTTATTTTTGTGTACAATCCGGACCTCTTAAAATTTATTAAGAAGATTAAGTAAAGTTAGGTCTAGCGTCATAAATTTAAGCCCCTGTGATCTGACGGATGAATAATCTTTATCTGATACATTGAAAACATCTTATTGTTAAAAACGAGTCGTCTTATACACTGCGCGTCAATCAAAACGTAACATTTTGTTTTTTCTTCAGTTATTCAGAAGATCTCTAATCTACCTTAATGATACTCTAATTTAAGAAACATTTGATATGAAATAGCTTATAGATTTCTAAATGATTTGTATTTGTTTAACACATTAATCAAATTAATACAATTTAAATAAAATAAAGAAAAATATATCGATTTTCAATTGAGAGACAAATCAACAAAATCTCAATATGTTTTGTTGGATATTAATTAAATTTTTATAAGAATTTCCAATTAAAATAGACAGAGAAAAACTGAAATAGAAAGATTATTTTAAAATTTTAGAAATTTGGATGTTAATAAAAAAAATTTCGACATTTTTGTCTTTGTTTTATTTAAATTTTAATTATTTATAAATATTAAAATGATATGTATTTGTGTTAAATTTACTTACAAATTGTTAGAAATGTATAAAATCTTTAATAAATTATGTTATCATTAAGATTAGAATTAGATTAGACCTTTTAAGAAGAAACAGTGTTAAGTTGTTTGTTGACGACTCGTTTCATATATCAAATTTGATGTGCAGAGAGCCGGCGCTACGAGCTGCCTGAAAATGTGTCCAAATTATTGAATTATCTAACTTGGAAATCTTCAAAGTTTAATTTCTCGAGTATTTTTGAGACGTACTGCTTTAAAAAATTTAAGCCCAGATACATCTTCAAATTCTATGAATATAAAAAAATCACTGATCCCTTACGGTCGCCTTGTTAGTCATTTGAAGACGTAAGCAAGTATGTGTTTCCCTGTTTTTGTTTTTGAAATATTTATTTAATTTATAGAAAATTTGTTTTTATTTATATTATATTTGAGAGAGGAGGTCGATTTTAAATCTTGAACACTCTCAAAAATTCCTGGCTATACTTCTAAGGTAATTTTCTCATGCACGGACAGAGTATAAAAATTAACAATTTTTTTTTAAAGTCATTTAGGCTTCAGAGGCCATTTGACTTATATTTATATAAGTCTTATATATACTTATATATACGTATATATTTATGTATTAGAATACATGTATCGATGGCTTCAGGCGGGCGTTCAATGCTCTTGTTTTTCGGGGTCCAAAAATTGACAATTATATCCAGTATACGAAGATTCTAAATAGCTATCTTTTTTGATTATTCTATAATAACAAAATAATTTTGTATGACCTGTTTCCCATATCCAAAAAATAAATTAACACCATTTTCCATTACTATGTATTATTTTTCTTTTTTAATTTGAATAATTGCGCAGACATTTGACTACAAATTTCACTAACTCTCTCTCTCTCTCTCTCTCTCTCTCTCTCTCTCTCTCTCTCTCTCTCTCTCTCGGTCTCTCTTTACACACACATAACAGTGCTTTACACGGGGTAATGGAGCGGCTAATCATTTTATTCCCCTTTTCTAACAACCCTTTGGCCTATTTGCCCTTTAGAACAGTAAAACTTTGATAACTTTCGAACCCAAATCAACTCTCTCTTCCTCCCACGCACCCCTTTGTTTTTTTCTTCTTTCCGCTTCTCAAAGGTCTTAAATCACTTGACTTTTTGTTTAAATTAAAAAAAAAAAAAAAAACTTTTCAAACTTGCCTTGGTTTAATCAAAAGAAAAAAAAAAGAAGAAAAATTGTAATAAAATCAATAAGTTCGAAAAAATCGGCTAGTTATTTTAAAGTTAATGAACCCTTAGTAGAATATGAACCTCTCAAAGCAAAAATCCTTCCTCTTCATTTTCAATTTTATATTATTTCTACATTCGTTCATTTAAAATGAATTGAAATCGTTTTAAAGAGAGCTAACTTGAAGTAGCTTGAAACATCTTGAATAAAATAGGCAAGAAAATTGATAACGTAGATCGAACGAAGAGTTTCTAATTAATTATAGTACAACAAATACATATCAGGGGCGTATATAGAATTTTTCGGGGGGGGGGGGGCGAAGTCATTTTTAAATATCCCCCTCCCCCACAGAAAAAAATATTTTTAGCTATACTTAATATACCTGATCCTCGTTAGGTCCGGGCCCGTTTTAAGACAAAAGTTTTATTAAAAAAATGCTTTCATATTAATATACATTTTATTTCTTTTTTTTTTTATTACTTTTATTTATACGACGCACTTTTTCAAACAAAAATATAAAAATATAGATTGAAGACGAAATAAAACAAGACTTCTTTTCGGGCCGAATTATTTAATTTTCCTCTGTCGGCGTTTCGGGGACTAAACGTCACCCATCTTCAGGACCTATATTACAAGCAATACATATAATTAGAATTATTATTATTTTTTTATATAATACACATCAAACACACTCAACAGACAGAAAGGCATTATAAATCTACTTACAAAGGTGTTAAAAAATTCTTAGTTCTGAATTCTTAGTTAAGAATTGTTTAACACCTTTTTAAGTAGTTTTATAATACCTTTCTGTCTGTTGAGTGTGTTTGATGTGTATTATATTTAAAAAAATAATAATAATTCTGATTATATGTATTGCTTGTAATATAGGGCCTGAAGATGGGGGACGTTTAGTCCCCGAAACGCCGACAGAGGAAAATTAAATAATTCGGACCTAAAAGAAGTCTTGTTTTATTTCGTCTTCAATCTGTATTACGGCCCTCCTCCACATTGTCTTTCATGAAAATATAGATATTGGCCATATACCCAAATGTATATAGACGAAGGTAGGCCTATATAGATTTGAACAATTTCGGGGGGGGGGGAGTCTTTTCCCCCCTTATATTCGCCCCTGTTATAAATATTAATGTGCCGAAAACATCTACTATTACTTTTTAATCCTACATTCTTGAAAATGTCTCTAAAAGGAGAGCCGAAACTAAACCAATTAGCACTCGAACAAACACTAACATCACTCGACAAACTTGCTAAATCTCGGTTAAATTCGTCAAATTCTGTTGTTTTGAAGATATGGTGGAATTTTAATATAACAAGTTTGGGGTTCAAACAGCCAAATAAAAAGATCCTCAGTTGAAACGAAGAGGAACTAATAAAGTCTTTAATTAAGAATGAATGAATTATTATATCCTTTTGTATGTTTTTTACATTGACTTTAAAAAAAATGTGACTATTGAGAGACCAGAAAGCAAATTTACAAATAAAAATGAAATATTAAAAACGAAGATTCCGTAATTAAGTAATTAATAATTAATAAATAATAAATTAATAATTAATAAAAATTAAAAATTCAAGGGAAAAGAATAATAATGGAGAGAAAGGCTTATAGTTTTTTCATATACCAAAAAATTAATTTTAATTTGTTGATAAAGAATATTTCGCTCTAACTTATTTTTGACATTATTAGATTAATAAAAGTCATGATTCACCAATGGAAGGAAAATCCAAATGGGCCGTAGAGCTATCTATGATAAATTAACTTAAATTTCTTTTCAACTCGTAACAAATGTTAAAAAAAAAAGTGTGAATATAAAACTCTAGAATTAATTGTTGGATATTTAATGGATAAAACTTTTCCAATTAGTTGAACGCCCCACCAGCCGGGATCGATTAAATCGATAATTAATTTGAAATGTTAACCTCATTTCGATAAATTATCTGGATTTTGTACATTAATTTCTTAATAATTTGCCTTTTCAGCCATATCCTTTTAAGTAGCAAGGATTATGCAGATATATCTTTAAGGACAAATAAGGCCTTATATTTCATAATTAGCCTAATAAGCGACATCCATTCATTGAAATTTATTAGCGAGCTTAAAACATTTAAACCTATAAGATTATTTTATTTAACTACTTTATTTTAAAAATTTAGTGAATCCTTGTCATGATCAAGTTCGAGAACAGGGATTGGCAAGAAAAACATTCGGAAATGACTTCTCCAAGACTATACCTCCTCCACTTAAACCATTTTTGGAATTATGTCTGTGTATCTGGGTTTTTAAACACGATTAAAAACGCAAGTACTACATTTGGTACATGGTACTTCTTACACTAAAATTGTAGATCTGTATCAACTTTTTGGGTAATACTGGAAGTAGTACTTTACCTAATAAGCTTTTTCAGAAATTTTGAAATTTTCAATTTTTTCGTCATATGTTCATTTCCAGTGCCTAATTGACAAAATTTGAAAAGTTGAGATTTTAATTGCATATTGTTGGCACAACTGAAATATACATTTAAAAATAATTTTCCATTGAAAAAAGTTTCTATATCCTATTTAAAACAAATACTGAAAATCGAGTACAAATTCAAACCGAGCCTAGTTGCATTTCATTCCATTTTCAAAACTGTCTTGTTGCAAACTGTTCCAAAACTACTTGCTTGCTAACATCTAAGAAGGCGACTTCCAAAATGAAAGTGGAACTTGATTTTTTTTTTTTTTCAAAATTAGAGAAAATTGTCTTTTTATTCGTTGAAACACTATTGAGTTTTCAAAAAAATATCAAAGAATAAAATAAAAGCTTTTTTTATTTATCATAATATGACGAAATATATTCTTCAAAATCTCGACATCGAATTTTTGACATATCGCAATACTTTCTCTCTATATATATTTCATATATAGGGTAAAAGAAAGTAAAAATTGAATATTTCAAAATTTCTGAAAAAACTTATTAGGTAAAACTAGTACTACTTCCAGTTTACGTATTTACCCCAAAAGTTGATACAGATCTACAATATTAGGGTAAGAAGTATGTACCAAATTTCATCAATGTGGCTACTTGCGTTTTTAAGCAATCGCGTTAACAAACACACACACACACACACACGACAGACATAATTCCAAAAAAAAAATTTTTTTTGAACTCAGGGAGTTCTAAAACGCCGAAAATCTTCAAAATCTCGGGGTCGAATTTTTTTACAATTTCAATACTTTCTTTTTATATACTTTCGTATACATGAAAGTAATATATATACAGTATATAGGGTAAGAGAAAGTAAAAATTAGAAGTTTATACATTAAATAAAAAATTATGATCAGTATTATTGATTGCAACGCGAAATAAGATTAGTAGGCGCCTCCCATCAGACTTTCTGTATGCCTAATTCATAAGACGGTTTCACAGGGTGTGATTTAGGTTTGATTGGGCCCTGAGTTATTGAAGGTAATTGAACAGTTAGCTCTATTCAATAGCATCAATTGTCCAATTACCTTCTGGGCGGTTAGTATGTCCAGCTGTCCTTTTCCTTTTTCAGCTACAAAAGATTACTGTTTTTTGTACCGATATTGAATGTATATGCTACTTCAGAAGTCAGCAATCTGCGCTAAAGAAATATTTATAACATTTGCACTGTGATTTGTACGAGAGAAAAATTTCTAAGTCGTTTTTATTTTCAAAAACAATATTAATGTTCAGTTAGGGGATAAATTTCTGTTTAAAGAGAAATCTTTTTTTCATTTTATTAATTATGGATAAAATCAAATAAAAAAAAATTCGTATTTTATTTTATTCGATCAAATGAAAATAAAATAACCTATAAAAGTTAATGTTTACTTTTTTTTTTAACTCGCTTTTTTTATGTTGATTTTTTTCGTCGACTGGATTATATAATAAGTAAAGATGATTTAAAAAAAAAGAGAATTTAATTGATTTTGTTTATTCATTTTCAGTCACGTGAAAAATGTAATCCTCTCTTTATGTTATCTCGAACGCATCTTCAATGTGTACGGCAAATATTCTTTCTTTTCTATGTAAAGAATTTGCTTTTTCAATTTTTTTTTCTTTTTAAAAATCAATGAAATTTTTGAACTTTTCACCTCTTGAGACTTTCAGAAGAAATTTTAAGACTCCAAATCAAAAGATGGGGGACAATAAGATGTCATTTTACATAAGAATCGGCAGTAATTATGTCAGTTCCGATTTTTAAGCATTACAGTGACTCCCCTAATGCTGTACTTCTGACGTCAATTTAGTCAATTCTGATTCATACCCATACCCTACGGGTAGTTTTTTTTTATACTTAAAGGATTTGAAGGTGAATCTGGACATCAATTTCCTAAAGCAGTATGAGATGAGTTTCTCAAAACACTCGAGAGATTTGACTTTGAATATCCGAGTTCGGATAATTTGGACACATTTTTAGAGGGCGCCTTTTTTTTATTTCAATCTGTATATATCTCCTCATACTAACATTTAATGAAGGCCTATAAATTTCTTTTTTATTTTTAATAACTATTTTCTACACACTGAAAATAGGAAAAATTGAAAATATCTTGTTGTTAAATATTAAGACGAGCGTTTCATATATCACATTTGATGTGCAGCGACCCAGCGCTACGAGCGTGTTGTTTTTACTTTTTACTTCGTAATATATGAAATATAAGAGAGAAAGTATTGCGATCAGTCAAAAATTCGATGTCAGATTTTTTTACTTAAAATAATTCGAACCAAAATGTTGATTTTATTATTTTTTTTAAGTTAATTTAAATAAATTTGTTTTTATTTGCCCTCTCGGCAGCTGAGACCATTTAGACCATTTATTGTAGGGCTATACATTTTATTCGAAAAATTCTAGGCGAAGATAGTTATTAATAAATTGAAAATAATAATAATAAATCCTGATTTCACACTTTTTATTTCCAAAATATAAAAAATATCTCTGGAAATATTGTATATTTTGGAAATAAAAAGTTTGAAAAAAAATCAGGATTTATCTTTTAATTTCAATTTATTAACAATTATTTTTATTAGAATAATGGTCTCAGCTGGCGAAAAAGACCTTAATCGAATAAAAAAAAATTTTTATTTGATGAATATTTAGAGTTAATATACTATTAATGTTCTATTTGATTAAAGATTAAAAAACAAACATTATTGCTATATAGTAAAAAAAATTTATTTGCGTTTCATAGTATTTATTTTTTAATATAAAAACTAATTCCGAAAAATTCTGTTATGAATTTGTTGCAAATTTATGTATATTTTATAAGCTTTGTATTTTTGTGTACTCAGCCTTATTTGTTATTCATATACTTTTTATAATCATGTTCGTTAGAATTTTATATATTTTTTTGGTGTAACTTAGTTAATAAAATAAATGAAAAAATAAATTCAGATTTAGTTGGTGGTCTTAAAAACGAATAATATAAAATAAAAATTTTTATAACAAAAATCTTAATTTAAAAAGTAATCACCTAATTTTTTTTCCTACCACGAATCGATTCTCCTTTTATTTATCTCTTCGAAAAGAAGACAAAACTCTCAAAGAAAAAAACGCCACAAAAGAAAAGAAAATAAAAAAAAAAAGTAAAAAAATTCACACTTAAAGGAAACACGCGAGTTAAAAAAAAAAAAAAAAACTTCTTGCTCCCTTTTCTCCCATTGGAGCTTTCAATTACAAATCAACTCTTACTTAGTTCAGGACAATAGTTGCTCGAATCGCGTTTCTTATATCTCTTCTATTGAAAACGAATAAAAAAAAGTTTATTTTCTAAAAGTTGATAATATTTGCCATATATAGAAAAGATATTCAAGGTATTCAGAAATTTATAGGTGAAATTCTTTCTTTTATCAAAAGATTTTATCGTTTTCAATACGTGAGGAAATCTACTTTTTAAATGCCGATTATATAAAATAGAATTGAAGTGAGTTGTATATTTTTTTCTTATTAAAATGAATGAAATATGATAATATTAAGTTAATATTATAAGATTATTGTCGCCTGGAAGATAGGCCTCTACTAAGTGAAACCTATCCCTAAGGCCCAAAACACACGGAGCAATAATTCATCATCATTGTTGAAAAAATCGAAGAAAAACTAAAAAAGTACTAATACTCTTTGGCCGATTTTATTTAAAAGTTAAACTAGGTGGAGCTTTGTTTGAAAAGTGATGGAATTTTTTTTCAAAAAGATTGTAAATACACCAGTCAATATAACGTTCAACACATTTGCGAGATAAGTTTGTGTTTGATTGGGCAAAAATTGCGCCCCCTGGAGTCGAACCAGGACTTCCATGCTTTCGCGGCGGGCGGACTATCCTTATCCTAGGGATTCGGCCCAATAAGTACATCTCGCAACCGCCTATTATACTAATGAAATTAAAATTTCATTAACACGAAAAAGATCTTAAAAACTGCACGCCATCTAGCAAGCACGATTGGAACTGCGTCACAATTCTAGACGCCTGCTAGGGCTGCAACCTCCCAAGAGAGGTGAAATGGTGATTTTAACAAATATTAACCAGGTAGAGTTTTGTTTGAAAAGAGATGGGTTTTTTCAAACAACGCTCAAATAGACTGTAAATAGATAACAAATTTGCGAGATAAAATTTTATTTTCGCGCCTCAGGAGAGTATCTAATTTATATATAAAATTTCAAACTTGTAGCTCACTTCCCTCTTGCTTTATTTTGATCACAGACACACACAGATAGATAGACAAACCATTTTGAGGGGTCACTTTTTTGGACTCAGGGGGCCTACAAACGTGTATTTCCATCAAAATCTCGACATTGAATATTTTGACATGCTTTCATATAACAACATAATAGCTAAGAAAAAGTAAAATGAAGCTTGTTAGTATTTTACTTCTTGCCAAGAAAGAGAATTCTTTGATTTAAGGTGTGTCTTGAGTTACACAAAGTGTTACTCTCCTAACAAATCAGTGATAAAGATAAACATTTGATATCGATTCCTGAAAATGATCTGTCTCTTTTAAAATAATTTTATTATATTTTAGTGTACTGCAAAGCCCTTCCCCTTTTTGCTAAAAGAATTTATTTTTTCAAAAATTTCACTAATTTTATTAAAGATTTTTTTATTCTTTTTGAACTGCTTATTATAATCAGAATGAATTCTCTAATCCTTAATTAGATAAAGAGGTAGATTCAGTTAAAAAAAAATTTGTAGTTCACTACGATTTATCAGTAAACTCATCCATTCCCATATGGCAATGGAATCTATTTATGCTTAATTTATTCTCTAGTGGGAGTAATTACCATTCATTCTATTCCCTTGCGAAGTACCCCCACTCTGCAAATACATGCAAAGTTTCAAGATACAATCCATAAAACAATTTGTTTTATATTCTATTAATATTAAAGCTTAAATGCAATTATAAAATTAATGAAATAATTAAAATTATATATGTAGACCTATATCCCATTTATTTAAATATATATAAATAAATAAATTATAAAAAGATACAAGTCACGCAAAGAACGTCTTCCGGAAGGAATTTTTTATTATTTAATATTATAGAGCAGTGTTTCCCAACCTTTTGAAGTCCACGGCACCCCAAAGGTGCGTTGGAAATGACATTACACACTAGGGGCACCCTTCCTTTTTTTCTCCCTAGCAAAACGAAATTTTTGCCGCCCTCCGGTAATATTTTTTCCCTTTACAGTAAATTTTTTTCCTTTACATGCAAATCATTACTCAACTTCCTTTTATTCTGGCCAATCAGCTCCCTGATAGGCACATACACACAGGGACAGGAAGTCAGCCGCTACGCTTTATGTTATAGTATGATAATGATACAGGGGCGGATTAAAGGGGGGGGAGATCGCCCCCCCTCCCCCCCCGAGAAGAAATTCATAGTTATAAAAACTAGTAATCTAAAGAAATTATGATTTCCGCTCTTTAATTTCAATTGAATTTGTTACCAATCAATAAATAGGAAAGGGGTCTAAATGGCCATAGATGCCGACAAAGTCCTTAAATAAAAAAAAAAATTAAAAAAAAAAAACCGCCCCTCCGACAAAATTGCATTAATCCCCCACTGTAATGATATTAATTTCAATTTTAATTTTTAATAATTTTTATAAGTTATGTGTTTTTTAATAAATTGCTAGTTTCAAAAAGTGAAGATGGTTTGTTCCTTGGAAGAGAGTTTCTGCATTACAAACTAACTTTAAGTCAGCTAACTACCCATAGATGAAGCTATCGGCCCTAACGGACTTAGGCCAACCTTCCTTCGCTTTTCCTTAATCATGTTTGAAAATTTTTCCAGTCACTACAGATATATTTAACTGGCTGATTAAGGAATAACTTTATATATTTAATACATCCCTCATTACGTTAAACAAATTACCATCTATTGGCGAAAATGTCGCGTTGATGAATGACCAGGTCAAGGGTGAGTTTGAGGAGTGTATTAATAAAAACTTGGTAGGGGTATTGAATTAAACCAATGGCTAAAATAACTTTAAAAGAAACTTTTCTGCTGAAATTTGGATAATTAAATATTCTCAAAGAGCTTCTCTCAAGAGAGAAATTGAACTGTTAATTAATTAATCGAAACGAACGAAGGAAACATTCGGACTTGCAATTTATCAATTGGACTCTGAGCTCGTCCATTTGTAATCTGCCTCTAATATCGCATTAAAGGATGTTTAATAGCTCGAGCTAAAAATTGATTTTAAATGATGAAATAAGACTCTTTTTACGATATATATCTCAAGCAAAATTTACGATTTATTGATTTTTTTTGTGATATAGGGAGAAATAAATAAATAAATATATCTATCCCAGGCCCAGAGATTTTTTTTAACCCCTGATGATTTATTTCCATACTATCCGATAACAGAAAAAATCCATCACGAAAAAACAACTTTACGAATAATAGAAAATTTTATAATTATTATGTGCTACTCACTAAAAGTGCTTTGTTGACAACGATGATGAAATATTTACCTGAAACAAAAAAAAAAAAAGAATAAATATTTGTTAGAGAAGATTGCTTTTTATTTTGTTTAATTCAGAAATCGATAAATGGATTTTATTGTATAAAAAAGATAAAAAAAAGTTTTATCTAAAATCAATTCCCTCAATCTTCTTAAATAAATATATTATATAGAAAAAATAAATATTTCATTTTTGACCTACAAATTTATTATTATATTTTGGCCAATTTGTTCCTGTTCGCACTCGAGAGATTATAAAAGAGAAATAAATAATGAAAGAATATGGTGCAAAATGTTGGTTGGTTTTGTTTATTGAGATATTTGTTTACTTAACAGCTGATTAACGCTCAATACTCTGAGATGGGAAGGAATTCACGCTCTATATTAGGACCATATTGACATTTGAATAGTTCTTTGTTGGGGGATATTGTCATGGCGCCGGAACTGGGGGGGGCAAGGGACATTGCCCCCCTGGCATCCTACAGGGGGGGGCATAGGGGGGCAAAATATCTTCTTTTATTTCATTTATTATTAAAAATGATATATTTTTACTTTTGAAAAATAAAATCTTCTAAATTAAAAGAGTAAGAAATTCATTTTTTTACTTTCTCTTACCTATGTATATATGTAATATATATATAGAGAGAAAGTATTGGTTTCATGTCAAAAATTCGATGTCGAGATTTTGATGGATCTTCACGTTTTGAGGTCCCCTGAATCCAAAAAAGTGGTTTTCGCGACATGGTCTGTCTGTGGGTGGGTGGGTGGGTGGGTGGGTGGGTGGGTGTGTGTGTGTGTGTTCAATTTTAAGCATGAAGGAATTGAGCTATGAGGTTGAAATTTTATATTTAAGTTAAACACCCCCCGGGACCGGAAAAATAAGCTTTTAATCAAAATCGGCCAAAGACTACTAGTACTTTACTGATGTACTTTTTCAGTTTTTTTTGATTTTCTCAAAATTTGCTCCAACGATTTTTTTAAATTCAAAAATCAATTATTTTTTAGATTCTCTTTAAAATGTTTATTCTCATTTTGGGATTGAAATCTTCTGAAGACCACTTTACTCTTGTTCTCCATAGAAAAGATAGGAGAAATGGTTGCCATGGTAACAAAATATAAATATTTTCCCATACTTATAAATTTTACATCTTGAATTCAATTGTACCCTACTGTCGGAAACTAAATACATGTCGACACGAAAAATCTGGTGTGACAAGCACAGTGCACAACTTTCGATTACCGAAGGTAAGAGAAAGTTGTGTGCTGTGCGCCAGTCACACACCAGATTTTTCCAAATTTTTTCCAAAAATTTTTGAAAAATCACTACCAAATTTTTTAAAATTTTAATTTTATTAAAATTGTGATTTTATTTAAAATTTTTAAAGTTTTATAGTAGATTTGTCTTTGTTTTATACTATTTAAACATATTAAATTATTTTAATTTTCTAAAAAAAATTTTTTGCCCCCCTGATTCAAATTCGTTCCGCGCCTGGATATTGTATGTAATACTCTAGAAAGATTCGAGATGATAGATGCTTCAATCTATTATACAAAATGGTTCAAATCAAGGAAGATTTTTTTTTCATATAGTGTTTCGAGAAGAAGAGATGGTTTATAAACCGGGATGATTGAAAAAATGGTTAGGCCTATTAATATTTCAAAATATTAGTGATGAGAAGTGGCTGTAGACTTTGAATTGGGTATAGGAGACTTTGCCCCCAAGGAAATTAAATAAAAAACTTATTTAATTATTAATCGTCGACGTTTCGGTCGCTCCGACCTTCCTCAGGACGATTAATTGTTAGAATACAAGGTTAACAGTATTATATTTAATTATCATTGTAAGTTATACAATTTTTAATTGGGCTGTATGTATTAAGAGTAACTTGTTCGCTTATGACTTATTACAATCAATGGTCCATTGATTGTAATAAGTCATAAGCAAGTTACTCTTAATACATACAGCCCAATTAAAAATTGTATACCTTACAATGATAATTAAATATAATACTGTTAACCTTGTATTCTACGATTAATCGTCCTGAGGAAGGTCGTGCTTGGCGTCGGTTTAATTAAATAAGTTTTTATTTAATTTCCTTGGCTGCAAATCTCCTATCCAATTTCAAAATATTATCTGATACATAATAATAATAAAAAAAGCATGCAGATTCCCGCCAAATGGAAAAAGTTTCACTCAATATAAATATACTATTAAAATAAAAAAATACAAATAATACACTCGGTTATATGTTTAAATGTATTGGTTAAAAATTAATAGTCTAATTAATTTCGACCTTTTTGTGTTATCCTCAGAAGGAATGCCTCGGACTATCAAGGAGCTTGGCCACACCTGTATTATAGTATAAAGTATAAATCGTTGAATAAAATATTTTCTCAATCAAACGCGGACTTATCTCGCAAATTTGTCATCTTTTCATTTAAAATATAAATTAACAATTAATTTGATGTAAATGATATGCAAAGCTAAATTTAGATTGTTGGCCCCTCTGCTTTCATTTTTTTTTCCTTCTCTTTTTCATTTATTTTAATAACTTTTACTCTCTGTCTCTCTCTTTGTCTTATGAAAGTTGATCTCTCTCTATTTAAAAGTTTAAATCATGTTTTCGACATCCCCATTTGGATTTATAATTTGAAATTATCACTTTAACTTAGAAACTTATAAAATTATTTTGGAATTTATAACAAAAAAAATCTTGTCATATAGGCTTACGTTACATGTTACAGGAATATTTTATTCATAAATATTTAATTATTTTCTTTTTGAGAAAAAAAAAAAACTTCATATGAATATTTAAAATGATTTTTTTTTTTAATTTAAAAAGTTTTTGAATTTCAAGTAGAAATGATTTTGAAGTTAATTGAGGAGCCTTAAAGATATTCATTAAGTTATTTAAAAAAAAAAAAAAACCTGCTGATTTTTTTATTCATTTACTTTTTCTGTTATTTATTTATTTATTTATTATTTTTTTTTTTTTGGACGTTGGCCTCTTTTGGTTTATAGATAGGAAAAGATAGGGCCTAGGCTAAAAAGGCTAACAGACGAAACAGTGCAAGAAATTTTTACAGGCGTTGTACAACCGGAGGTTTACTTTCCTTAAAAGTTGCAGATTGCAAGGGCGGTCCTAGCCTTACATTTTGGGGGGGTCACTGTTTTTTTTTTTTTTTTTTTTTTTTTTTTTTAACATTCACACTTTTTTCTCATTCACACTCATATTCACACACATTCACACAGTCTTTTCGGCAACTTAGGCCATTTAAGACTTTTAACGATACATATATATGGGGGCATTGGCGTAGCCAGAAATTTTTGATGGGGGGGGATCAAAAAATTTTTTTCAAAAATTTAAGATTATTTTAGGGTATTTATAAATCATTTTGGTTTGTTTTTTTAGCTAGAGTAAATTATTATATTTTACTTTCTCTTACCCTATGTGAAATATAATTTGTATTAAATATCTAGTCATGGCTTGGGTCCCATGGGGGGGGGGGGGGTTTGAACCCCAAACCCCCCCCCCTGGCTACGCCTATGTATGGGGGGCCTATGCCGGCTCGGGACCTGTGGCGGACCGCTTCCTCCCGCACCCCCCCTCGTTTCGCCACTGCCTCAGTAATCTCTGAATGAATGGGTTCGGCGTAGTTAGTAGCGTGCCTGCCTTGTATACCAAAGGACGGGGGTTCGGATCCCAGGCAGTCCGATGAATATTTATTTAAATTATTTGGATACCAAATAGTATAAATAAATGTGCCTGGACCCCAATAAATATATATTAATCAAATATGAGTATCGTTTAAGTCTTAAATGGTAAAAAAGATCATAGCGTTTTCTTCAATCAACCATATAGGCTGGATAATTTCGGCTTTATTTTTATCCTTGAATACCTGGTTTGTTTATTATGCGATTTATTCAATTTTAAGAGTTTGTATAATAATTATGTTTAGAATATATAAGACTTTTAACGATAACCGTTATTTGAATATATATATGTATATTTTGGGTCCAGTCTTATTTGAGCCATTTGGTATCCAAAAATACAGATTTTTGGGTGACTTGCTTGTTGTTAATAATACTTATATAATTTACAGATCTTAAGATGGTTCTATGAACCGAAATCAATGTACTGCAGTTGGTCGTCTCAGCACAAATAAATCCTGATAAATAAAATTTAATTCAATTTCTCTGTCCTGCATCTCAATCTGCAACTTTTAAGCAAAGTAAACCTCCTGTTGTACAACGCCCGTAAATAAGTCAAGGTGATTTGCATTCTTAACCTTCACAAAACTGCTTCATTTAATATATAGACCAGCATTTTTCAAACTGTGGCGCGGACTAGTCTTAGGGGAGGCACAAATATTAGCCACAGCGAGCAATTTCTAAATGGCTGCTAAAGTTTTATAAATAAACAATATAATAGTTTGTATCAATAAATTTGTTTGCAATAAAAACTCTTGTATTTGTATTATTTTATAAAAGGGGGGGAGGCGTTAAACGATTAAATATTTTTAAGGGAGGCATGGTCACTTAAAGTTTGGAAACCGCTGATATAGTCTAACAATAATTAAATTTTTAATTTAATTTATAATACAAATTAAATTTTAAATTGGAAAAGAATTCGTCTGGTTATCAAAAGTGTTTTTTTTTTTTTTTTTTTCAATTTTATGTGAGTGAAAAAGAAAACGAGAATCCATAAGACACGGATAATATGATAAAAGAAAAAAAGGAGGGGGAGGATTAGATATTGCTGTTTCTGCAGAAGAGGAGGCAGATGATGGAGATAGATTTGAGCGACTCAAGGTGAGGGTTTGGAATTCAATTCGAATTTGTCCTTTAAAAGGTAAAGTGAAAAAAAAAAAAAAAACGAGTAAGAGCGAACGATGATCCGTCCAACTTGTTGAGATTTTTTTTTTAATAAAACAAATTTAAGCAGGCAAACGTATATCAACTCAACTATTGGAGAAGGGATTATTATTGAATTATTTAAAAAAAAAAAAAAAAAAAGAAGAAATCAACCAGAAAGGGATCAAAGTGCCAAAAGGATTTATTATTTTTGTTTAGAAATGCAAAGAGAAAAATTCCCAAAATAGCAATATTTTTTTTTTTTTTTATTTATTTGATATGGAGTGAATTTGGCAATTTTCGATATATTTAAAAATACCTTTTATCGCAATTTTTTGTTTTGTTCAAGGCAGATTTCTGCTTAAGGCGATTTCACAAATAAAATTAATATAAATCTATGACATCTAAATTTAATTGAAAATATAATAAAGGACTAAAACGTCAAGATATGAATTCATTAAATGTAACGTCTTGCTTTTTGGGGCTGTTTACAATCAAAGTTATGTATATTATAGTCGACGTCTCTCAACGAATTTAGTAGACAGGATGAGTTTAGGAAATGAGTTATTTCGTGAATTTCAATTAGTTTACTTTTTCTATTCCACTTAATGACATAACGAATTTAGTTATTTCTAAATTCTATATCTCCAACACTGCTGATTCGATTTTCGCAAAAAGGAGAAGGGATTAATAATTAATTAATAAAATAAAGGAAATATTTCTGCAACGTCCCTAAGATACTAGAAATTAAAGATAAACAAAAAATGTCACCAGATTTTTTTTTTAAGTAGGCCTACTGGGAAAAAATCATACTTTTATTTTGAATAATCTACTTTAAATTAGCTTACAAATATTTTAAAGATATTACTGATATTTTTTTTTAAGTTTTTCGGCATCTTAGGCCCATATAGACTTTAAACCATACACATATTTTTAATTACGATTCAAATTATATAGGAAAAGTTATTTATGCCATTTGGTATCCAAGTTTGAATGAATTTTCATGGAACTACCTGGCATCCGAACCCACCCCCCTTGGTTTTCTGGTTATCAAGATTGATGATTTGTCAACACCTCTAACCTCTCGGCCATCGATAGGAGGGGGTTCTAAAGATATTAATTTGAAAAAGTTACTAATAGGCCTATACAAGCGTATCTTTGTTTTTTATTTAAGATATTTTTCGGCATCTATGGCCATTTAGACCAGGTTCCTATTTGCCTAAATTTATTGGTAGCTAACTTAATTCAATTTAAATGAAATTTTTGTCGCATGAGATGGGATGCCAACCCGCGGCCCATGGTACAAATGGCCAGCATGCTAACCCCTACACCAAGGCCCGGGGACAAGCGTAGTATGGCAAGTATGTCTTACAAAAGCTCCGAAATTTGATATTTACGCTTTCATCAACCCATTGGGGACTACACTTTGGTGAAAAGGAATTACACCGATCCCCCACATTGAATGGAGATCCCAGAGGCCATATTGTTCACCAGCAAAAATATACTCAGTCAGTTAATATCAATAAATTCATTATTTTTATTTAGGGGATAGTTTAAATTCCGGGGGTGTGCTTCAAAAGCAATCATATTTCCATTATAATAAATGTATGTAACTATGTAAAAATTTTATTTAAAAACAAAAGTTTTTATTTATGAATGTATATTTATTTTCGATTCGTTTTTTAATGCCTTCGCTCTTTATTGGGCTATTAAAATAATACTAAAATGTATAAATGCTATTAAACTCTTTAATCCACTTTTGTGAAAGGTCGGCAAAGAATAGTATAAATTACATTTTGTATATGTTCTGTTTCTATTGGTAGTTTTTTTTAACACTATCGATTCATATTGGCATGTAGATTAGAGGTGGGTTGAGTAAAATTTTTCCAATTGCATCCCACTTTATACTAGATATTATTTTTAGTACATTCAGTGATTTAATACACTTTGTTTTGAGATTCTTTATATGATCAATCCAGGCTAGTTTTTTATCAAAGGCGATTCAAGTGCATACAAATCAACACCCCCCCCCCCACACCATTCCCAAATTGTATTGATATATTATTTTAGGTTGAGAGATGTGTACAATTTCTCAGAAATAAACTCTAGTGATTCTTCGTCATAAGATATACAAAACAATTAGACTACAAAAAAAAAAAAAAAAAAATTCTACCACCAACGTAAAAAAATACTGTTTTTTGAATAAATAAATGAATCCATTTGTGCCCACGCTGTGGCTTTCCTTATTATTCTAATAGGCCAGAAGTAGTAGGTGGGGCTTTTCGTTCTACTCCCTTTCCATATTCCTCCTTCTAGTGATTTAAAGGAGGAGCTAAACCTCTCTACTCTTTAATTACTCAGCCATTACACTTTTGGTTGTCTAACTCTTAGGCGACCTCTCGATTAAAAAAAAGATAACTTTCTAATTACCCGATTTATTTGTTGGAATTATAGTAAAACCCCTCTTAACCGGCCTAGCACTGAGACCCTGAGGGTTATTCCGAATAATGTATTGGTTTCATGTCAAAAATTCGATGTTGAGATTTTGATGGATATACACGTTTTGAGGTCTACTGAATCCAAAAAAGTGGTCTGTCTGTCTGTTTGTGTGTCTGTCTGTCCGTGTATTTGCCCAAGTAAAAATGATTAAAAATGATGGAGGGATACACACGCCCGCAGCAGGTCTGCATGGTGAACCTTTAGGGACACACAGGGATATACACGTCCACACCAGGGACCCACAAGGGTCCACACGCCCTCACCAGGGACACACCTTTTTCTTCTGGTCACTTTCGATCTACTGTGAGTGTCCCTGGTGTGGACGTGTATATCCCTGTGTGTCCCTAAAGGTTCACTATACAGACCTGCTGCGGGCGTGTGTATCCCTCGATCATTTTTAATCATTTTTACTCGGGTGTGTCTGTGTACAAAATAACTCAAGAACGAAAAGAGCTAGAAGATTGAAATTTTATATTTAAGTTAGGTACCCCTCTGGGACGCAACACGGAGCTTTTGAACAAAATCGGGCAAAGAGAACTAGTGCTTTACTGGTGGTGTACTTTTTCTGGTTTGACAAGCACAGACACAACTTTCGATTACCGAAGAGAAAGTTGTGTGATGTGCGACCAGTCACACCAGATTTTTTCTCTTTATTTTTATCATGTATTGTAGATACTTTTTCCTAAGTTAAAAATCTAAGTTCACTGTTTTATTAATCTGAATCAATTTATGAAAGAAATGATAATTTTGAGAATAAGAATTTTCTATTTGAACATTTTCGTTGGCTTTCTAATTTTCTCCTCTCATTTCATTCTTTTAAGAAAATCAATTTTAAATTACTTTGGAAAATTATTCTGATCTTAATTTCGTATTCTAAATAAAGCTTCATTCTTACCCCCCCCCCTCCTTCCCCCTCCACCTCTTCTCTCTCTCTCTCATTTACTTTTCAATTGTTTTCTTATTTATTCAACTTGATTTTCATCGCAAACTTTTCCGGTTTATTTTTAATTAAATTAAATTCCCATAAATTTCATTTAGAGTTCTATTTAAATATAGGTATTTTAAATTTTTTTTCTAAATAAATTAAAGGTAGGTCCTCCGATTAAGAATGCGGTAACTTCATTATTATGTGAGATACGAAGTTGGTCAAATTAGCAAATTAGTAACATTTTTTTCTGCTGATTAAAATGACAAATAATTGAATATCGTGTTTTTATTTTTAAAAATGCACTTTTTGTCAATTAGACACCCTGTCTGTCACAAATATAAATTACACATTTTAAGCCAACTTTTTAAGTAGACTAAGCAATTCCAAAGTAACAAAATAAAAACAATTCCTATCAAATTGATTTAAAAGTAAACATTCAATTGTTTTTCAGGTTTTTGTCATTTAACCCAGAAAAAAAATGCGTTTGCTAATTGTTACAGACAACCGAAGGTAGCCTGTATAAAAAATCTTTTTGAATCTAAATTTAATTGAAAATATTATATTTTCTCTTTGATAGAAAAATATGTTTTTTCCATTTTTTCAATTTAATTGAAGTTTTAAATTAAAAATGATTGAAAAAAATTTAATTAATTTCATCAAAAGCATATTTTTAAATACGAAATAGATTAGCACAAAAGTTCTAAATATAAAATATTTCCTCTTCCGCATTTAGAGAGAATTATTGATTTGAAGAATTGAAATACACTAAAAAATATATTTTATATTTAAGCTTATTGGATGTTAGTCTCCTTGAGAGTTGGAATTTGTCTGTTTATTCTTCATCGACACAAATCAATTGGTTTTTTGAACTACTATTATAATAAAAACACATATATTAGATAATAAATTTTGTGGTATTGAATCTGATCTATAGCTTGAATTAAAAAAGGAAAGAACATTTTTTCACTCTTGCATTACTTTAGAGCCTATTTCTCCACTATCAAACAAACAGGACTTTGCTGATCGATTGTGTGCTATATATCTCTCTATACTTGATTCATATTCTCAGAAAGCCAACCTCGGCATTCCAAATTCAAGTCAGTAATAGAGAAAAATATAAAATGGAAACCTGAAAATGCATACTGAAAAGAAGTATCGTCAAATTACTCGAGGGGCTATATGCGCATATTTTCTCCATCATTTAAAATACGGATGTATAGTAATATTCTTTGTTTTATAAAGATGCTGGATATATACTGTTTTATAAAAATACAGGTCCTTATTTAGAAATCTTCTTTTAATTCCTAAAGCTAATGTGATTTGTTAGCTTTTTCCATACACCCTATATTTATATTCAGAAATTAGCAAGTAATTCGATTGAATGGCTTATCACTGAATGGGACTAACAATTGTAAGCCACATTTTGCTGATTTTGAGTTTCATATTTTTTTTTTATACTAATTTGCCTAAATCCGATCGTTTGATGCTAAAAGGAACCTTTCTGCTTTTTTTTTAATTTCCCTCACGGCTGCTAAGGCCATTTAAGGGTTCAAGGTAAATGTTTATTAAATTTAAATTTACAATAGAATCAATGGCATCCGGCTGGTTCTGATTTTTTTTTAATGTTAATAAATTATATAAAGAAAACTTTATTTAATTAATTATAATCTCTTTTAATTCAATCCTTTTTAAGGTCAAGATAGAGGGTAAATATCTTTAATAATAGCTCTTGGGGTGAGAGTTTAAACGTTTTTAATCATTACAATAATATAGGGGTTCGCTGGTGTAGTGGGTATCGGCTTCTACAAAGAAGATCCCTGTTCAAACCCTGGGCGTGCGGGATTTTTTTTGAGGATTAAATCCTCAAGCAGGCTACTGGATTGGAATTTTGGATCTCGCCGAAATATCCCTCAGGCAACTCTACGAGGAGAGGGAGTTGCTGTGACATCCCGTCCTGTAGAAGGGACGTAAAGAAGATTCCCTCTCAGTGATGAATTCTTCGAAAGGAGTAGGCTACACGCCGGTGCTGAGGGAGTCCCTCCTCAACTAGGACATCCTTCCTAGCATAGAAGAGTTAAAGATAGGAAATGATGTAACTTCACGAGGTGCCAGTAGATGGCTATGGCCAGAGGCCGGTTGGGTTTGAGGTGTGTGTCTTCGTGCACTTAAGCACCTCGGGTAAATAAACGGGGGTCCCGATAGGAATTTCAAATAATAATAATTACTATAATATAAAGCGCTAGCCTCTGGCTTCCGTTTTATGTTCCTGTTTACCATTCTCTCTTGCTGATTGGCCACAGACAGAGGAAGTGGATTTAGTGAGGGAAATTTAAAACTTTAAGTCAGAGAGGCCGAAGGAGAGCAAGTGCAAAATTCCCAAACAGTGTGCAAGAATACATTTGATGCATTTCCTCGCCAAAGGTGAGCAAGGAGGTACAGGGGGCGTAGCTCCTGGCAAGTGGTAAAGCCCGCCTTCGGCATGTAACAATAAGACCATAAAATTAAACTTAAACAATTTTTCAGGTTTTTCTCAAAATCTTTTTTATGAATCCACTCTCTTCTCATTCCCTCAATTCTCAAATCCGGCATATTGTCATTTAAACAAAATATTGTATTCTATTACTCTATTTATTGCAATATTTATTTATTTATTTATTTAGCATTTCTATTTTGCTTTAAAAATATTAAAATTTTTGATCAAGATGAAACAGTGGAGCAAAAAAAAAAAATAATTAAATTATGGAGATATATAAAAAAAAATATGCATTTTATTTAAAGGGTAAAAAGTAAATTTCATTTTAGAATATTTATTTGATTTGACTTGAAATAATGGATTCCATTTACATAATTAGATTGAGTGTTAAAAAAAAGATGAATAAATGAAAAAATATTACTTGCCTTTCATCCTATATAATTTAGAACATTAATTTTTAACTTTTTTTTTTTTTAATCTTTCAATTCAAAAATGTTCACAGTTTATAATCTGATTAAAATAGAACAATAGGTAATTTTATCAATAATTTGTTAATGAAGTTTTATTCATTTTTTTTATTTCAATGTTAATAAATTACCTCGCCATCAGAGAATTTCATTTGCCTACCCCTTCTCTTGATTCCACTCAACGTAATCAGTCGAATTCTTTTATTACCGGACATTCAGGCTCGTATCAATTAAATTAAGTTGCAAAATAAAGCAAAAAGCAATTTGGAAATATGCTTATTTCGGAACAAAAAGTTATGTATATTATATTTTTCACTGGAGCTAAATTTTTAGATCTTAAACCTTTTACGGAATTATTTGTCTGCTATTAAAACACGTTGAATATCATATTCAACTTAGCTCCTGGTAACTGGGATAGTAGAATTCTTTTATTTATTTATTTAATACATAATAAAAAGATATTCTAAATCATTGGAGCTTCCACTTCTTTGATCATAGAAAATTTAAATATTAATATTATCTATGAATGTTTTTTTATTCGAATTCCAGTCACATTTGGCAGAGAAATAACTAGATTCTATCCGTTTGATCAATATTTGTATTTACATTCTGTACACAGTAACGTTGACACAAAATTTATTTGATCAAAGTAGCTATTATTTACAATAAACTTTTTGATTTGTGTGTGAAAAAAATTATTGCAAGGATCATTAATTAAAATAGGTTACAAAGAAGCCAATCATATCAAATTATAGTGATGGAGTCAGAAGATAATCAAGACTGCAGACAATTTTTATTTCAATTAACTGACGTTTCGAGTGAGGTCAAAGCCATCCTCAGAGCTGGCCAGGATGAGACTAAACTGTACAAGTCCTTTTTTTCTTCTGACTCCATTACCATAATGCCTATTTCTTTGGTCTATATCAAATTATTATAGGGATTGAACTCTAATTTGAGCTTATTCGATCCAATAAATTAAAATATTTTTTTATTTTTTTTCTGTTTACGAATTTATACATATATATTATGAAAAGGCAAATGATGGAGGAGTGGTCCAACTCGTGGAACTTTTCTAGTCTAACAAAAGGCTCTAAGTTGGCAAAATTAAAACCTGTGCCAGGACCCCCATGGTTTGCAAAGTTTCCGGCTCTTCCAAGAAAAGAAATAGTTACAATAAACAGGCTCCGAATTAACCACACCAGATGCCCGGCTCATCTACATAGGCTCCATTTAATATCTTCACCAATGTCAATGCTCTTCCGAATCCTTTGCCACGAACATTTCATATTTTACTGCCCCATTCTCAGAAACCAAAGACAGCAACAGCCAAGATTCCAGGACCCCACTAAGTGGACACAAATTCTAAATAACCCTACAGCAGAAAACTATAGAAGCCATCTGTTGAGATGTTGATTCCTCCGTACAACAAAAATATAGCCCTGTATTTTAGCATGTTATTTTGTGTGTTTCTTTTTGTTAGTATTTTTCTCTTCTAGTGGTTTCTTCATTTTGACTACTTTGTTGATATGATGTATTTTTGATGGATTTATTTTTCTTGATTTTATTTTCTATCTTTTATTTTGTATTTTGTATTGTTTTATATTGTATTTTTCCCTCGGGGCTTGGTGTAGAGGTTAGCGTGCTAACCTCGTATACCAAACGTAGCGGGTTCGGACCCCAGGCAGTCCGATGATTTTATTTAAGCCATTTGGATACCTAATGGCTTAAATAAGAATGCCTGGACCCCAAATAAATATATATTATTAAAATAACGGTTATCGTAAGTCTTAAATGGTCTAAGTTGCCGAAAAGACTGTGTGAATGTGTGTGGGAATGTGAGAGTGAATGAGGAAAAAGTGTGAGTGTTAAAAAAAATAAAATATTGTATTTTGTACTGTTTTATATTGTATTTTGTATTGTTTTATATTGTATTTAGTACGTTTGGTATGTAATGTTTTGGTATGGTTTCTGGCCAAAAGTCAAATAAATGAAAAAAAAAAAAAATACATATAGAAAAAAAATTCGACCTAGATATTTTTTCATGATTCTGGCAGAGGAAAAAATGGGGGTCCAAATATATATATATAGGCCTATATATTTATTTTATTTAAGGTCTTTTTCGGCTTCTATGGTCATTTTGGCCCCGTCCCTATTTACAGTGAATGATAGCCATTTCAATTTAAATAAATTTTTGTGGCATGGAACGGGATGGGAACCCGCGACCCTTGGTACAAATGGCCAGCATGATAACCACTATATAAGACCCGGGGGCTATATTTATATACATATAGAGAGAGAGAAACATTGTTGAAATTTTAAATATTGAATTTATAAAAAAAAATTCTTTAAAATTTATTATTTCATAATAATTCCACCCATATTATTTATTCATTTATTGAGAGTATATTTAATTATCCATTTTGATCACTTTGATGTTTTTTGAATAATTAATTATCAGCTTATTTAGTTAAAAATTTTCAAATAGGTGAGATCTTTATTTTATATATGCGTCCAATAAAAGGGAATAGGTCAAAAGGTCGAGCAATATAGATCAAAGAAATGTTTTTCATTCTGCGCCAAATAAATTTCAAATTATACATTTCATTTTAATTAAATAAAAAAAGTATCTCTACACAGGGTTATCCTTTGGAAATATAGATGCAAAAAAAATTGTTTATTATATGCTACCTAGAGGCCGAGTTTTTATTCAAATTATGTGGTAACCAATATAATTCAAATAAATTTTTAGACGGGAAGCGAATCTCTTGAACAAGAATTTTTGTGTTAAGATCTCAATTGTAAAAATTTACTGATTGTTTAATAAAGTATTTTAAAAGAGTGGGAGAAAGTGTTTTCCTCACACCATCTACTCTCAATCAAACCAGTTAAAATTCGTTTTCTATTCAAATTAACCCTTTGATCCTTTTTTTGATTAAATTAATTAAAATCTCTTTGTTTGGCCCAAAGATAACCATTAGTCTAGGTAATTTTATTCATTATTCGTAATAAAAATAACCTGACTACCGTAATTGGCTTATTTATGGTATATTAAAATTTCTCGTTTTTTTTTTTATGATCATGAAAATGAAAATAAAAATTAATAGTTGGTGGGAAAGACAATCAAAAATCGATTATTATTTTTTTTTTATACCATAAAAGAGATCAAATAACATGAAAAAAGGGTAAATATAATAAAAAATTTAAAAGAATATGATGATACGAGTTTTTCATTAATGGTGAAATTTTTATAGAAAATAAAAAGCATAAAAAATTTTAATTTAATTTTTTTTTTCTAATATGATCTTATACTAACTGAGATAGTTTGCTTTATTCACAAATGAGACAATATAAAATATGAGGTGGATGAATTTTGTTTGTATGCTCTCTGATAAATTTTAGAATATTCAACAATTGAATTATTCTTTCTTGAGGAATCTGGAGCAATTAATCGAAATTTTAATTAATTTCAATTTCGAATTTACTTAATAGCTTCGGATTCCTTTTTCTTATTTTTAATCGACATATCTGGTCGAAAAAGTTGCCTATTTTATAGGGATATGATTAAATTTTGAAATTCTGCCTATATTTTTTTATAGGACTTTTTCCTAGGGCTATAATACTTTACAATAACTAGTAAGCAAAGGCGGATCCAGAGGTGTTTCTCGGGGGAGGGGGGTAATCTGGTGTGACTGGTCGTACAGCACACAATTTTTTCTTAATTTCAATAATTTAAAGGCGCATTTTGTACTTGTTTGCCAATAAATACAAATTAAATTTTTAAGTAGATCTATTAATTTTTAAAATTTTACATTAAAATTACATTTTTTTTTGAAAAAAGTATTTTTTCAAATCTGAGGGGGGGGGGGTAATTATCCCCTTTACCCCCTCTGTATTCGCTCTTGCTAGTAAGTAGGCTATATAATATAAATAAGGGAATTGTTGCTACTTGAAAGGCTACTTTTGGCCTCGGATGTGGAAAAGATTTATATAATAAATTAATGAGGAGTCCATTTTGTATTAGCTTTTAAAGTTATAATTAAAATAATTTATTATTCAGTGGTGGCAATTTACCATTTTTTTAGAATGGAGAAAATTTTTCTCTGGTAGTTGTAGTAGTAAATAATTTATTACGCTTATTATTTAACTTTCTTTCCTCTAAAAATTATTCAGATTAGTATACAATGTAAAAAACTTTATATTTATTATTTAAAAATTTTATTGCTTTTGGTCGAAATTGAATTGGATTATCAACATGGCCGTAACTAGGGGGTCCCCTCCCCAAAAGCCTCCCACCCCCCAAGAAAGATAGAGACAAAATGGGGCCTTCCAGACCTTCTAGTCCCATGGCCCCTCCCAGCCAAATTCCCTAGTTACGCCCATAATGATCAAATCAGGGCAAGATCCCTATATGTTCGGCTATATAAAGAAATTGATTGGTGATTATTATGTCTTTAAAAATTTAATTTCAATTTCCTTTTCATTAAATCTCAAATTTCTTAACATCGTGATTCTATAGGCTTCTTTCTTAACCTCACCCCATCATCACCCGAGTTCTATAATTGAACAAAAAAAAGGATGCCAATTTAGTATCTAATAATTAGAAAGAGAAAAATGTTCTGCAGATAATTGCCTTGGGTTTGTGAATTCAGCGGCGTAACTTGAGAAAATAAAAGAAAAATGTTTCTTAGATGAAATTAATAAATCCTCACCATCTGGTAGAGAAGAATAAAGCACTTTTCGTATACGTCGAAAACTTTATTTTCCTAACATTTAGTTAACTCCGGACTATTGATTTATCTTGTCTCTTTATTTCAAGAATTTTAATACCTTCCACTTCTATGAGCAAAGACAATTCCTCCATCGGACCCATATGTCTATTACTATTAGGGCAAAGTTCTTGTTCAATAGTCTCCAGGGTCTTTCTTTCATCCCTCTTCTAAGACAAAAAGGAAGAGGGTGAAAGAAACCAATATCGCAAAACTCAACAAAAAAGTTTTTCATATAGGGGTTGTTAATAATAAAAGATAAAAATATCCATATGCAAAAAGAGAGAAGAGAGAGAGAAGAGCTTTCAACAATGGCAAATATAAGATCATAATTCTTTCAGTATACTACCCTTCACGAATTAAAGATAAATAAACTTTTGTTAAAGTTGTAATTGATGAATAAAACTTGAATTGAAAAGTGATAAATTAGAAAGTGTAATATCTAATATTAATATATTAATTTAAATATATAAAATTAAAAAAAATATGTTTATTATATTATACCACAGTATTTGCATTTGACTCATAAGGAGAGAGCCTTCCCATCAACGATTTGAACGAAATTTTTTTATGTGAGAAAAGAAACGCATTCTCTCGCTTTAACAGAATTTGTTTTTCATTAAGTACTACACAAAAAAATTTCGTTCAAATCGGTGAGAGGAAGGCCATACACTCCCCTTGTCAGTATCTTATATAATACGCTGGATACGCCAATATATTTATTTTTTTAAATATTTTCTA
This sequence comes from Euborellia annulipes, assembly GCA_023213315.1. Classification (NCBI taxonomy): domain Eukaryota; kingdom Metazoa; phylum Arthropoda; class Insecta; order Dermaptera; family Anisolabididae; genus Euborellia; species Euborellia annulipes. The sequence goes on from JAKCPI010011435.1 coordinate 89,902, forward strand.
GTGATCTGAAATTTGCACTAGACTTCAATTTCTAAAAATCTGTTGTGAGTGATCGCACAGCACTTCTCTTTCCATTGGTAATTGAAAATTTTGCTCTGTGGTTGTCATGCCAGATTTTTCGTGTCGATATTTATTTAGTTTGCGGGGCTGTACAATTAGAATTCAAGATATAGCTCTTGATCTATGGCTCAGAGGAAGAGCATTAGCTTTTGAATCCAAAGATCGATTTTTCAATTGTATTGGATACTAATCATTTGAAATAAATAAGGACGGAGGTCTAAATTGCCTCAGATGCCGAAAAAAACATTAAAAAAAAAGAATTCAAGGTATAAAATATATAAATATAGAAAGATATTTAACTTTCTCTTAGCATTTTCAACAAGATATTATGAATTTTGAACGACCAATATAATTAAAATATGCTGGAGGACTGTTTCGCATAAAATATAGAAAAACAATTTTATTATTAAAAAAAAGGAGCCTACTGTCGCTAAAAAGAGTGAAAATAATTTTTTCATAAAATTATTGAATGATGAAAATTAAAATAAAGCACGGGTCCTTTGATCTGGTTGACTTTTTAATCAAGTTACGAATAAAATGTTTTCTCCAAAAGTTTTTTTTTAATTTAAAACGAAAACAGGGAGTAAAATGTGGTGTAGATTGGGCCATTATTGTGGATTTGTATAACAAATGTTTGTAAATTTAGATAATACATCCATTTCATTTAAATAGGTAAATAGATAGATAAATGAATGGGGAGAAAAGCATATGATGGATATAAAAAGATATTCCACAATTTGACCTAGATGTATGGTTCCCTTAAGATAAATAGAGGGGATTTTATCTACGTGCTTGGATTATACAACGTTCCCAGGTTGTCTCTCTGTTAAAGGCAATATAATCAAGAGAATGGAACGCCCCTCTGTTCATTTGTGACCTCTCTGCAACTATAAAATTAACACTAATATTTTAGAAAATTTATTAACTAAATGGTACTGTTTATTTTTTTTGAAATTGCCCTCGAGGGCAACATTGTTGCATCAAGAAAGAAAGAGAAGAAAAGACCATTAACATAAAAGCAATTCGGTGTAGAGGAGTGAGAAAGAGAGAGAGGGGGGGGAGGTGGGAGGAGAGAAAAAAAATACACTCTTTTTGGCACAAACAACGACAAATAACAACAACAACAACAGCAGAACAAAGTGGCAATGAATTTATCATTGATGACTTTGAAACCTTAAAAGCAGCCTGTTTGATCTTTAATAGATTAATTACAACTTATACTACTGAAGTTATGAATATGCAATTTAAAAGCATTATAAATAATGATATTAAAAAGATCAATAAGATATTTTTTTTTTTTTAAGAAAATTCCTTTTTAAATTGAATTTTAAAATGACCAGTTTTATTTCCTTTGTTTTTAAAACTGCTTTTTTCCAAACAAACCTGTTCGTTTTAATTTTATTAGACTGCCCTTTATGTTTTACAGATGGAGGGGGGGGGGGCATTAATTCATTAGTTTTTACTTGCTGGAAGGTGGTAGTAACCCAAATAACTCGCTAATAAATAGAATTATTAAAAATAAATAAAATAAAATAGTTTTTTAAACATATTAATTTTTAAGATTTGAATATAGCCCCCGGGTGTGGCATGGTAGGTAGCGTGCCTACCTCCTATGCCAAACGTCGCGGGTTCGGACCCAGGCAGTCCGATGATTTTATTTAAGCCATTTGGATACCAGATGGCTTAAATAGAAATGCCTGAACCCCAAATATATATATATTAATTACAACGGTTATCGTCTAAAGTCTTAAATGGCCTGAGTTGCCGAAAAGACTGTCTGAATGTGTGTGTGAGTGTGAATGAGAAAAAAGTGTGAATGTTTAAAAAAAAAAAAAAAAGATTTGAATAAATGCTTATAAGGTAATTAATTATAATATAAAATTTTAAAAATTAATAAGCTTACTTAAAAATTTTATTTGTATAGTATATTGTATATATATCAGGGGCCTATATAAGAGGGGGCCGAGGGGCCCCCCCCCCCGAAATGATTGCTCGGCCCCGCAGCACGAAAATCTCAGGTTCCGCAAAAGAGTGAAATGTTCCGCGAACGGCACATAAAAAAAATTTTGGTTACGCGGGCGAAAAAAATTTTCGGCTCTTCGCGAACGGCACATGAAAAAAATTTTGGTTCCGCGAAAAACAAAATTTTTCGCAGAAAAATTTTTGAGAACAGGCCCCCCCCCCCCGAAAAAATTTCTATATACGCCCCTGATATATATATATTCTGGTGAACAAGTACTGATTGCAACTTTAAATTACCGAAAGTGTGCGGCCAGTCCCACCAGATTACACCCCCCCCCATGGGAGGATCAGTCGCAGAAGGGCCCGATCCAAAGTTAGCGGGTCCATGGGGTCCTAACCAGAGTAGGGAAGGCGGGATTTAAGCATTTTGCTTTACATGAACGTTTTTGCTGAATAATGTTTTGAATTATTTTTAAAAATTATATTAATATTCGTAAAATAAGTTCAAATACAAGTACAGAATGCGCCTTGAAAAAATAGTGTGCTGTGCGACGAGTCACACCAGATTACCCCCCCCTCCCCCGAGAAACACCTCTGGATCCGCCCCTGGTCACACCAGATTTTTTAGCTATCAATTGGTAAAATTTTCGTTTCCGATGCAGTCATACATATAAAAACTATTTTTGAACTAGCCCTATATCTTTTCAAGTTCAAAAATGGATGCAGAGGACATTAAGGTTTTAATTTGTATTTATATAATTCATATAGATGGGGGACGATCAACACGTTTGTTTCCCGGGGCCGCCCATCCAAGTTTCAGACGTGCTCTTGCCATTCCTTAATAGCAACGATCTTGGTGACAATTTTTTATCCCGAAGAAGGGTCGGAAATGCCGACTATAAAATTAATTAGTTTTTTTTATTTTCTTAGCTCCATAGTCTTTTACTGCGTTTTCTATATTCCTTTCATTTCGTTAAGATCGAATTTTCTATAATGCCCTCGGGGCAAGGGCGGATACAAGGGGAGGTGGGGTAAAAGGCTAATTACCCCCCCCCCCCGAGATTTAAAAAAAACAACAACTTTTTTTCGCAAAAAAATTTATTTTTAATGTAAAATTTTAAATATTAATACTTAAAAATTTGATTTGTAACAAACAAGTACAGAATGCGCCTTTAAATTACCGAAATTAAGAAAAAATTGTGTGCTGTGCGACCAGTCACACCAGATTACCCTCCCCCCCCCGAGAAATACCTCTGTATCCTCCCTTGCCTTGGGGCTTTGTGTAGGGGTTAGCGTGCTAAGCTCGTATACCTAAAGTCGAGGGTTCGGACCCCAGGTAGTCCGATGATTTTATTTAAGCCATTTGGATACCAAATGGACCCCCAATAACTATATTAATCAATAACGGATATCGTAAAAGTCTTATATGGCCTGAGTTGCCGAAAAGACGGTGTGAATGTGTGTGTGAGTGTGAATGAGAAAAAAAGTGTGAGTGTTTAAAAAAAAATGCATTAATTAGTTAAAAGATAACAATCTTTACGCTCACAAGCGTTTACTTATATTTATTTATTTTTTTGACAGCTTAGGGGTCGATATCGCCCACTTTGATGATCCCTGGTATAGAGCGTTTTCGAGAGTGGCTTTCTATTTTTTCTAGTTAAGCTAGATTTTATTTTAGGAAAAGTTATTTTAGGGTGTTTAAAATTAAAAAGAAAAATTGGTTATTCTAAATAAATGAAATAAAAAAATCATCTTTTAAGTAGGCTAATTAAAAGTATTTAGTTAATGTGAAAAGAAGAGAAAGGAGTCGTTTTTATTATAATATAAAATAATTATAAAAATGCCCTTTTTCTAAAAGTCAAGGGAGTTTATACAATAAATTCTTTATGAAAACAAAGAAATCTTAATCAGGTTCAAACTTGTAAGAGATAAGAAAAGCAAAGTCGGAAACTAAACGAGTCTTTAAAATATTTTAAAGTGTGTAGATGTATTGATGTAAATTTTTTCGATTATAATATAAATAGTAGATAATAATAAAATTACATTTGAAAATGAAATTTTATTTCTAATAAGGAAAAAAGCGGTGAAAGCCTGATGTAAGAGGAATGCTGTGCTAATAGTCATAACATGAAATAATATCAAGTCCCTGAACATATGATCAATTATGAATAAAATAAAGCAGCCTACAGAACTGATATTGTGGTATAAACTCGTGAGAACCCATCATACCCTAGGCCAGAAGAAACGCCTATTGAGTTTCTAAATAAAGCAATTTGACATTAATTTGCTTTTGCCTTAATTTCTTCACCATACTTTAATTATAGAGAGTAGAGAGAAAGATTTGCTTTCTACGTCAAGATTATTTAGTTTTAATATTCCTGCTTGTTGTATGTACTGTACAAAAGTGATTGCTACTATTGACTCAAAGTCTGAGAGTGAATAATTTGTTTTGCACCTTGTATCAAAAAAGATAAAAGTTTATTGAATTCATTATAAAATATTCATTAATTTTAATTCATATTTTTAGTTTTGTATATTATCATAGAAAGTTAATAATTAACGAAATATATAATAGCCCTTATATCAAAATATATGGTATAAAGTTAGATCAGAAACCCAAAAAAAATATAGAATAAAATTTGTAGATGAAAAATCGTCAATTAGAATGGAGAGCAAAATACAAAAAAAGAAAAAGACATGCATTCATATGAGGTTCGACACTAATATTGTAAAATTCTTAAAATATATTATCAATTTTAAATATTAAATGATTAATGAGCATAATTAATAGATATTTAGTAATTTTGAAGTGAAATACCTAAGTAAAAACAGCGATCAATGAGGAGAGAGAGAGAGAGCTGGCCGCCTCCTAAGATGGCTGCGCAGTAAATGAGATGGCTTGGGATTTTTCACGAAAAGCAACATAGGTTCAATCACTAACAACGATCACCCCACTACTAAACTGACTAGGCTTCTTTTCTAGGCGACCAAAGAGTACAACCCTTCTGATTGGCTAATTAGTTTTAAGAGGGGGAAAGAGGAGGGGATTATTATATAATTTTTATATGATTGAAAAAATGAAAGGAGGGGAGAGTAGCTAGACTCTTCTCTACTTGTTATTGATAGAATTGAGGGTGGGGGGAGGACGATTCTATTTTATTTAAATAAAAGGGGAGTCAGGTAGTAAAAATTGAATTGATTTTTTTCTCTTAAGTACTTTAATGAATAGTGATTTTAAATAATATGAAGCCTACAAAAAAAGAACCTTCAAACATTTTTTTTTTTATAAAAACTCTAGAAACATTTTTTTTTTTTTTTTATTTATAGCCTATATCGAGAGATGTTTTTTTTTTTTTAATATTCTTATTGAATAGGATGTTGAACAATGAAAACAAGCATCTTTTACGGGCCTCTAAAATTAATTTATTTATTGAATAGTAAATCGTGGCTGCAGCAGAGGACGAAACAACTGTTTTTCGTTAGAATTTTTTTTTTTTCTTTAGGCCATACGAATTTCATTCTACATTTTTTTTTAGTATTTGAATCTCATTCGAATTTTTCTCCGGGATTTGTGATATACAATGAATTTATTATGAAATTAAAAAAAAAAAACAAAAAAAAAACAGGAGATTTAGGTAAAAGGTGTGACTGGACGCACAGCACACAACTTTCGATTACCGAAGGTAAGAGGTGCTTGTCACACCAGATTTTGTTGTGTTGAGATATATTTAGTTTCCGCCGTTTTATTAGAATTCAAGAGGTAACATTTATAAACATGGAAAAATATTTATATTTTGTTACCATGGCAACCATTTCTTCTATCTTTCCCAATGAAGTACAAGAGTATAATGGTCTTCAAACAATTTTGAGAGCAAAATGAGAATATACATTTTAAAGAGTATCTAAAAAATAATTGATTTATCGAATTTTAAACAAAATTGTTAGAGCTAATTTTGAGAAAATCGAAAAAAACTGAAAAAGTACATAGATATATGAACTAGGGTCCGACCGAAACAAGATTTTCAGCCGAAACCGAAACCGAATATTCGGCCTCAACCTTAGTTTCGGCCGAAACCGTAACCGAAACCGAAACTTGTATTTCCTATAAAATTTTTTTTCATTTTACCTTTTTTTTTTGAATTTTTTTTCCCTCCCGTGAAAATAATTTTACCTTTTTTTAGGGAGACTAAAATTTTTTCTCCCTCAAGTGCAAATTATTTGACCTTTTTTTTTTTTTTTGCATGCAAGTCTCATCCCATTTTTTCAGACTCTGGTTTCGGCCGGCCGAAAGGTTCGGCCACTTTTTGGCCGAAACCATGATTTTTGGCCGAAACTGGCCGAAACCGTAACCGAAACCGAATATTCGGTCGGTTCCTAATATGAACTATGAACCCAGGATCTCCAGTCATTCCGGGGCATAGGCGTGTTTTCTATTGCACCCGGACCCTCAACCTACATCAATAAAACTCAAATCTGTGAGTGTTAATTTATTGGCGAGGCCAAACATCGGGCCCCCGGAATCGAACCCAGGATCTCCAGCCTTTCCGGGACATAGGCGTGCTATCCATTGCACCAGGCCACCGGACCCTCAACCTACCCCAATAAAACTCACTTCCCCGTTATATGCAGTTAGTCATCCAAGTCACTAAAAAAGTGAAAAACTTTAAAGAAAAATTTCTCACTTGTGCGCCGCTTTTTAAACCTGTAGAGGGACAGACCTCTAAGACTGCTCTTACACACTACTGTAAGCAGCAAAACCTTCAAGGTCGTGGGGTCACCAATAAATACACAGAAATTCCAAGTTGCTAGTAAAAGTATAAAATTTTTTTGAAAGTTTTAATTTACATATTGATTATACGATTATAATCAATTAAAAGTTTCGTTTAATATTTTCCTTATTATAGATAAGTTAAGCTTTATACAATTAAAAGTTTTTTTTTTTTTTTTTTTTTTTTTATTCTAAGACTTCGCTAATAAGACAAAAAGAGAAACTGCCTGAAGGGAAGAGCTTGATGAAATTGGAGCAAATAAACGACGACAAGTTTCAAAAGCACCTCCATCTGTTCGTCTGTCTCTGCCCTGGCGATTAACTGATTGGAAAGGGTGAAGGTCGTCGATAGCCGCAGAGAGAGAATAGCCCTCCCCATCCGCAGGGTGTCTTTCAATCTTGCACACAAAAGAACAAGACCCAAGTCCACTAATCCTGACGCCACAGAGTCTAATGGATCGGAAACTTTATAGTAGCAACAGCAGACAGCGCCATCCATCTCCACCTCTACGTTAATGAAAACAATAGACAGGTAAAAGCGCGGATGGAACTAAACAATTTTCCCTTATCATTACAAATATTAATCATTCTTTGATTCGTAATGATGGATGTTGACCCTTCACTCGTAGGCCTATTTGATAAGCAGTAAGAGCAAAAGAAAGTCTTATTTTGGGGAAAAAAAAATCGTCTAAAAAATTTAATCTTTTTTAGTTAAATACAAAAATGTTTTTGAAAAAGTCACTAAAAAAAAGTTAGTATGAATTATATGATATGTGAAAGCAAATGAAATTGAGACATCTCTAGCCCTCGGGCTTGGTGTAGTCCAATGATTTTATTTAAGCCATTTGAATACCAAATGTGTGTGTGAGAGTGTGAATGGGAAAAAAGTGTGAGTGTTTTTTTACAAAACAAAAAAGATACATGTCTAGATGAGAAGAGAAGGCCGGAATTAAAACTAAAAAAAAATATTGAAAATTAAAATAAATAAAATATAAATATTTACATATTTAATATATATAGATATAAGCAATTTTTAATTAAAAAAAATTGTTTAAATGGATTCTGTTACGCATTAGTGTGTCAAGCGCCAGCTAGCGAGATTTGAGAAAATTAACATTAAAGTTTTTTTGTTTTCATTGGATTATATATAATTTTTTTTGTCAATTGTGCAAAGTAACATTAAATATAAATTTTTTTGGGACATATTTCATAAAAAAAATACTATTAATTATAGCATTTGAAACAATATTCAGTACTTAACTCAATTTTTAATTTTTTTTGGCGCTTGACACACTAGTGCATAACAGGGTCCAAATAATTTTCGATATTTAATATTTGAATAAGATATTAATATTCAAAACCCTTTGGGGCAAATATATTTAACATAAAAGTGAGTAAGCTGGTGCAAAAGAAGCACATCGATGTCCCAGGAAAGACTGGAGATCTTGGGTTTGATTCCCGGGGGCCATGGGTAAAAAATAAAGTTTTAAAATAAGGTTAATTAATCAGTAACGTGAAATGAAGAATATATTCAACATATAAAGTTTATAAATTTTATTTATTTATACATATTATACTCTATTACGCAAAAAGAAAAAGAATATATTGCATTTAAATATTTATAATATAAAAAAAAATTCTAAACAAAGTATAATACGGGAAGCGAACCCAGACAGGAGAAGCCCATGTTTTCTCTCTAAACCCCGGGTAACGAGCTAATTTTATATTTTTTTTTATTATTAAATGATGTAATTCGAAATTGAATAAATTCAATCAGCGCTTAATTTGTATTTTTGTTCATTGAACATATTATAAAGATAAAAACCAACTTGTCTATTTTGTCAGAATTTTCCTCTATAATTTTCTCTAAATATAAAAAAATTGTCTATGAGAGTCAAAAAAAGTGTAACACTTGTCGCAAAAGTTACAAAATTCGTTTAATCGAGGGCCTCAAATTAAGAATAGAATAAAGAGGTTTGTTTGGGTTCTCTACTCATTTTAAAAGTGGTTCTGATATTTTCTGTGCAAAAAATTATACAAATAATTTAAATATTGTGGTATTTGGAATAAATTGACAAATAATATACTAACATATGTTATCTGTTAGATTTATCATTAATGACCGTTTAATAGTATGAACACAAAACAATATTAAATTAAATTCGTATTAAATCAAAAAATTCAAATGATGTACTTGAATTCTGGAGATATATATATATGATTTATTTAAATTTAAAAATGAAATATAAAAAAAAGTGAATAAAGAATCAAAGATTGATAAGTTAGTTATAGTAGGATCGATTTATAAAATGCAAATTACCTCACTAAGAACTTGGTATTTCCAATCAGTTGAAATAAATAGAAACGGGGTCTGAATAGCCTTCGATGCCGAAAATGACAAATAAATATAAAAAAAAAACTTGCTCTCAAATCCGGTGTGAATGGTTGCACAGTTTTTCTTGAACTTCAGTAATTGAAAGTCGTCTCCTGTGTTGTCACACAAGATTTTTTGTCTCGATATATATTTAGTTTCCGGCAATATGTTAGAATTAAGGTTGTACAATTTTTTTAAATTATTTATTTTGGGTACGAACCAGTGGCCATTGTCACTTTCACAAAATATATAAAAATCGTAGGTATATACATAGAAAAAACAATTATATAAAAAATACATATAGACAATGTTGAGAAATTGATAACCTAAAAACCAAGGGGAATGGTTTCGGACCTCAGACAGATTGAAAATTTATTTATTATATAGATTTGGATACCAAATGGTGAATTTTGGAATTTAGGCTTTCACATTTGTTATCATTAATAAAATAATTTGATTTTCTGCTTAACTGTGGTTTATTTGTAAAAATCACAACGTTTCGGCCACACATTCTGTGACCTTCTTCAGGTACAATTCAGCTAACAAGTAAGATTACAAAGGGTGTCACAGATATAACACCCTTCGTAATCTTAGCTGAATTGTACCTGAAGAAAGCCACTGAATGAGTGGCCGAAACGTTGTAATTTTTACAAATAAACCACAATTAAACCGAAAATCAAATTCGTCTATTAACCAAATGGTGAAAATAAATGTAACTATTCAACAAAACTATTTTTTTGAAATCTATAAAGAATTAGAAATCAAAATTTTGAAATTCAATTTTTTGCTACACACAGAATTAATTATAAATTGACTCAACACCGAGGTAGATTAGAATGTTTTTTAAAGGAGACACCAAGTATTGGGTTTTTTGCCGGTGAATGGTAATGAACAGAAAAGGGTCAACCAAGTTTTTGGAACCAAATGGCTTAAATAAGAATGCCTGGACCCCAATATAGATAAATTCATAAAAAACGGTTATCGTCAATGTCTTATATGGCCTAAGTTGCCGAAAAGACTGTGTGAATGTGTGTGGGAATGAGAAAAAAGTGTGAGTTTAAAAAAAAAAAAGTTTTTAGAGATAATTCAATCTATTAATACAATATCTCATAATGGAAAGTTAAACAAAATATTAGTGACATTATTTAATTTTAAGAAGTACCTTTACTATTCATGGTCCAAGTAACTTTTACAATAAATTTTGTATTATTTTATTAGAACATGTTTAATCACACTTTCCACTAAAGTGGACCGTGTCAATATTTGAGTTATATCCCTTCAAAAGACGAATATGACACCTGGGATTTTGTCAAAAAGGAGGAATTGAACAAATACATAAATTAAAAGTATTAAATTTCATAAAATCTGTTTATTTTTTTGAATATTATTTCTTAAATCAAATGTTATGTTTATGTTCAGGCTAAATAAAAAGCGCCCTTTTATATTTGATAAATATATCTTGAAATATGATGACCTTTATCGAGAAATACACGAAAATATAGTACAATATTAAACTCACCCTCGGACTTTTTTAAATCCTTATAAAATAGCAGAATAAAAAAAAAAGGGAGAAAAAGAACAAGGAAATATATTAATAAACCTCTTTCTCTTTCTTTCCCTATAATTTTTTTGCGGTAATTTTTTCCAGAGGGATAAAAGGGAATATATCCTTATCCAATTAAGACTTGTTCTAAATAGAAATAACAAAAGGAAATTTTTATTATTTACAGTTGGTTAGTTCTCTACATTTTTTTTTATTTTAGGAACGATAACAAATTTAAAAACTTTTTTTTTTTAGTTAAAACTTTATTATTATAATTTTAGATAAAAATAATCCAGGCTTGTAATTGGATTCCTCTCATTCCCTCCTCTTCCTCTCTTTATCTTTTTATGTTCATCTCCTTTTCTTCTTTATGAAAGACAAAGATTCATTTTCGAGTTTAAAGTTTATCATTTTTTTTTTTTTTTTTTCAATTATTTAATTTTCACTAAAAGAAAAAGTTTTTAATATGAAAATTTTTGCCGAAAAACTTTTTAATAGATTAAATTTTATTTTATTTTTTTTTGTCCAGCTGGACAAAGAAAGAGATCAGAATCAACTTACAAAGTATAACTATTAAATCGAAAAAATTAACTTTCCCGGTACGATTTGATACAAACTAACAAAAGAAAAGGTAATTTACGAGTGTCATTTAATCTTATTTTGTTTTCAGTGGATACCTATTGGAATAAATAAATTTTCATCGATAATTTGTATTGTAATAAATTTTTAAAGCAGCGATACTGCGGTCACCTCGTATTTATATATCCTGCCCATGGACGTATCTAGGGGAGGATAAGAGGGTATCTGCCCCCCCCCCCCCATTTCAAACTTGAAATAGATATAAAAACAAAAAAAATAAATAAAAAACTGAAAAATTCACCCCATCTGTGAGAAGATAAAAACTGATAGACGCGATCCCCTATTTCCAGTTAGGTTGTGACTAGGGTTTGGACACCGGTGGAAACCGAAACCGGTATACCGGTTTTTTGGCTAATTTTCAAAAACCGAGAAACCGAGTTTTTCCCGAAAAACCGAATTCGGTTTTTTTTTTAAATTTATTCTTCATTAATACTTGTATTCAAATTTATAAATTAGCCCGTGATCCATGGCTCAGAGAGAAGATATTACAATAGCTTCTAGTAGCTTGGGGTTTCGGGTTCGCTTCCCGTTCCAAGCGAGAAAAATTTATTTCATTTGAATTGGCTATCAATCATTTGAAATAAATAGGGATGGCGTTTAAATGGCCTTAGATACCGAAAAAGACCTTGGACAAATACAACAAAAAAATTATAGATTATTTATATTTTTTCTCCTTTTTTCTAATACTTAAATAATCTATATATAATAATAGCGGAGTGTCGGTCTATCCGTCCGTCTGTCTCGCTCTGTTTGACCAACTTTCCGTTGGAATTTTGAAAAAGAAATTTTGCAGTCTTATAGAGGGAGTTATGGAGAGTGCAGGAAAAATACTCGGGTCCCGAAATTCCTACAATTTTTTGAGTTATTAATTCATAAAGTTACGATTTCTCCCATAGGAAATGTATAGAGAAATTTATGTATTTTTTGTATTCTATGAATGTAAACAAATCCTCAAGCAGGCACTGGATCAGAATAGTAGTAATAATAATTTTTTTTGGGTTCGGATCCCAGGCAGTCCGATGATTTTATTTAAGCCATTTGGAGTGGCAGGCAGGGGCGCGGTTATTAAAAAATAATTCTATAAAATTTTGTTTTGAGTATTTTTTTATTTTTTTTTCCTTGATTTACATTTGAAAAAAAAACCGGTTTAAAACCGGTTTACCGGTTTTCCGCTTTATGAAAAACCGAAAAACCGGTTTTCAAAATTTTCCGGTTTTTTCCAAACCCTAGTTGTGACATTTGATAAAATAATAAAATGGATATTAGAAAATTTGCCCCCTCCCCTTCCGTTTAGAGCTGGCTAGGCCCATGATCCTGCCCGAAACTCAATTAGGTCTTTAAGTAAGTTTTGAGATTATTTAATTTTTACTTTCTCTTATCATTTCTTAAATATATGATTATTTATTTATATCTAAAATATTTATAAAAATATAAATATTTAAAATTACAAAAAACATCAATGACGTCGGGCACAGATCTACGGGTAAGGGGGGAGGGGGCGACGAATATTTTAAATAGCTTTATCTTTTTTAAATTGATTAGGTAATAATTTAAATGAAAATATTTAGGTTATAATTCACGTAAATTTGACAAAAAATGCACTTAAGCTATATGTCTACGAAAATTTTTCCATGATTTTATTATAGCTATATTTTTATATTTTTTTTTTTTTTTAATAACCAAACTGTGATTTTTTTTTTTTTTGATGTAAAACTCTTTGTAAAACCGTTTTTTAAATACCCCCGTACCGATTCAATTACAATTAAAAATATTATTACTTCATAATTCTCTTTAGTTATTAATGCCAGATTTGACATTGTAGTTACTCTGAGATGTAACTTTCATGGGAATAATACTGAGGTGGTTTCCCTTTTCCCTCAGGAGGAGGCATCTTAAATAGAGTTCGATAATTTTTTTGCCACCTAGTGGATTGGAACTCAAGTTATCTTCAACTCAGATTATAAGCTTTAACTCCTAATCGCCTCCTCACTCCATTATTAGTGTTACTCATTTATTTAATTACATTTAAAAATGCAATAAAAAACGATATTATTATAAATAATTTTATATGGCTCAAGAGAGAAAAAGGTGAAGTATCGCTGATTTAAAGTGTAGACTACCTATAAGACTCTAAGATGCAAAAGAGGCTAAAAAAGATTTCTATTCATTCAATCGAACTAGCTCTACACTTGTTCGCAAATTGACAGGCTTACTGAAGAGAATCAAATTTCCAAAAGAGAAAATCGAAGAATCGGGGTGGAAAATATTGCGACAAGAGGAATATTGAAAAAGAGGGTTGATTATGAAAAAGGTTTTATGGTAAAATAAAATTTCAAGAAGTAAAATTTTGTAGGAATGATAAATATTATAGTTTCCAGCATAAATTTTTTAAACGGCCTTCTTTAGAATCAAACTTCTAATACTCTACTGTCGATTACATTTGCATGTTAAAGTCAAAGCTTACAAATGCTAATGGGAAAACTTTTTCCTTTTTTTGATTTCTAAATAAACTTTTTCACTTTAGATAGATTTTCATGAAAAAAAATTCAACTTTAGATTTGATAATACGATTTGTGTATCTGATACAGCTACCAAATACAGTATATTGAGTTTTATATTTCGGTATACTTAATTAAATTAACGAAAAAAAAGATGAAAATCAAATTTGCCAATAATTAAGATATTTTTTTTAAACACTCATACTTTCCCATTTACACTCACACATACACACAGTCTTCTCGACAACTCAGGCCATATAAAGACTTTTAACGATAGTAGTATTTTTATAATATACTGTATATATTTGGGGTTCAGGCATTCTTATTTAAGCCATTTGTATACAAATGAATTAAATAATGTGTTATCTGAAATTAGAAGAATATTCAACACCTTACCATATATCCTAGTTATATAGTCCTGACTGACATAAAATGAATAATAACAAAAATATGGGGAATGACTTCCCAGAGAACTTCTCGTGTATTCTTTTGGAATTACGTCTAGGTGTGTGTGTGTGTGTGTGAACACGATTACTTAAAAACCAAAGTAGCTAGATCGATGAAATTTGGTATAACAGTTATGTTCCTTACACTAAAATTGTAGATTTCTATCAACTTTTGGAGTAAATACGTCACTTGGAAGTAGTGCTTTACTAATAAGTTTTTTCAGAAATTTTGGAATTTTCAATTTCTTTGTTATATTATGATAAAATACTCAATTTGAACAAGTTTTTATTCCTTGAGATTTTTCCGGAAACTGGAATAGTTTTTGAAATAATCACAGAAGAAAACGACATTTTTCGTTAATTTTGGAAAGAAAAATCAAAACAAAATCATGCCCTCGGGGTTTGGCGTGCTAACCTCGTATACCAAACGTCGCGGGTTTGGACCCCAGGCAGTCCGATTATTTTATTTAAGCCATTTGGATATCAAATGGCTTAAATAAGAATGCCTGGACCCCAAATAAATATATATTATTTAATAACGGTTATCGCCAAAGTCTTAAATGGCCTAAGTTGCCGAAAAGACTGTGTGAATGTGTGTGTGAATGTGAGAGTGAATGAGAAAAAGTGTGAGTGTTTAAAAAAAAAAAAAAATCATACAGGTGTCATTAAAAAACATGCAAATATAAACAAATTCATTTGTGAGACAAATGAACAAATTAACCCAGATCTTGTCTATAATTCACCATATATCTAGCTGAAATTATTCAAAAGTTAGGTTATCTGAGGGGTAACAATGACGATGAGATCTGATGCAAGCGGGCCATAGCCCGAATATTACATATTGTAAAATATACGGCATTTCATTATTTTATTGCTAAAAGAAGTAGAATCTAATGAAAAATAACAAATATATCAAATATACTTCATACAAAATAACAAATATATCAAATATACTTCATTTAACAATAAAATGATGAAATATTTTACTATATAAATAAAACTGAAGTGGGTTTTCTGCACTACAAAAAAAGCCATTTAGCCCAGGGCTAACAAGCTCCTCCTAGCTGATGCAATCGGCCCTAAGAGGTCTCTTTTAAAAATATCCTGGTTAAAAATCGCCTCAATAAGCATAAGAGAGGGGTATTAAAATACTTCAACATAAAATCTTTCCAACTCCCATGAGGAATTTCTGGTACAGGATCTGTTAGGTTATTTATTTATATATCTAGTTTAGTATTCTTTATTATTTTGACAGTTAAAATAAACTATTCTTTAAAACAAAAAATTGCCTACTTGGATTCGTATTAAAATTCCATTCCTAAGGAAATGATAAATCTTGGTGAAAATTAGCATGCTTGAAAGGAACAACCATGGAAATGAAGGATGTCTTTGCTGACAGGACAATTAACCTTTCTCTTAAATTGCAAAAACACAAATGCGCTCTTGGATGACAGATCTGGTCAACCTAGGATACTTTTCTTTTAATAAAAGAAAATTTAAGGAGGCACAATATGTGCACCAAATATAAATCCCGGGAAAGAGAAATACTGTAATTGACTTTCTAAAAAATTTATGGGATTTTTTTTTGGTCGTCTAATTATTTAACCTCACTCCATTTTTCTGGTGAGGAGTTAATTTTAAAAACTATATAGTAATAAATAAGAAATTATATATAATATTTAAGATATTATATATATCGCGTATATGAGCCGCGAAATTTATACAATTAAATATTTATTAATCATATATCGAAAAAAAAGGGGGCCGCCGGGAGTCGAACCACGGATCCTCCGATTGGTACTCAGAGTGCCCTAACCACTAGACCACAGCAGATATAGGGCACTCTGAGTACCAATCGGAGGATCCGTGGTTCGACTCCCGGCGGCACACCCTTATTTTTCGGATATATGAATTAATAAATATTTAATTATATAGTAATAAAAAAAAATATTATCTACAAAATGGTGTATTGTTTTAACATAAGTATGAGATCCTTAAGTTATAGTTGGAGGAAATATAGATCAATATTTCATTAGCTTAATAAGCCTACACTTGTAAAAATAGATGATTATTTACATTCGATTTTTGCCATCTCATGCATCGCATGATTTTTAAGGTGCGATCACACCGGGACCTGACTTGTGTTTACTGACTGGAGTTCTAACCGAATCCGAATTGAGGGGGGTCACACACTAAAACTTGACTGGAGTGACGTAATCTTACTTCTCTGTTATTTGGTATATAAGTATGTCGAAGGAGTAAACAATGTTTTTTACTTGAATGATACTATTTTCCTTCCCAGCAATTTATTTCTAAATAAACTTAATAAAACTAATTATCGTTATATCAAGAAATATTTTTACTAAATTTTAAGTAAAAATATTTCTTAATTGACTATTTAAAAAATAATATCTTATTAATTTAAAAAAAATTTGTAATCTATTTGTTTTGACTTAACATATATTTCCTGCGATTTTTAATAAAAAATAGAAGTTATCTCAATATTATTATTTATTTGTATTATTATTACTTAAATAAAGCCTTATATTGCCAAAAATGTCTTTATTAAGGAACCGATCAAACAGCTGATTGAAAAAGTCGGCCATGTTGGCTTCCCAGCCAGCCGGAGTCAGGTCCCGATCCAACAAAATTGGTTAGCCACCAGAGTCCGTATCGTGACGTAGCTCCGCTCAACTTCGTTTCGGCAGCAGTGTGTGCACCTCCATAGGAATACATTGGTTGGGTCCGCCACCGGACTCAACTCAAGTCAAGTCAGGTTCCGGTGTGATCGCACCTTTAGAATGTATAAGATTATACAAACAAAAAAAAGTTTCTTTTTTTGTTCAATAAAATTAAGAGCTATTCCTGGGTATATGGGTAGCGCTGATTCCATAAATTCCATCAGTTTTGCCCCATCAGCTCTATTTTTAGAGATATAAAGAAAATTAAACCCTTTAAAATATGCAGATAGTTTTTTTTTTTTTTTTTTTTTTAACATTCAGACTTTTTTCTCATTCACACTCACACACACATTCACACAGCCTTTTCGACAACTCAGGCCATTTAAGACTTTAGACGATAACCGTTGTAATATATATTATCTATTGTGGTGGGTTCAGGCATTTCTATTTAAGCCATCTGGTATCCAAATGGCTTAAATAAAATCATCGGACTGCCTGGGTCCGAACCCGCGACGTTTGGTATAGGAGGTAGGCACGCAAGCAGATAGTTAAAAAAATAGTTAAATATATCTAAATAATTTAGTTAGTTAGCAGTAAAGGTTTATTCCTATGAGTTCTAGTTTCGGAGAGAAAGCAAAGCGCCTACGAGATTGGCAACCAGAGTTTTTTTGTACCAGGTTTTAATAACTGTTTTGTTTATAATTTCGTTAATAATTAACAGATTTGAACAAATGAATGATTTTTGGAAAGCTAAAGAACTATAGAATATTGTTTTTTACATTTATGGATAGTAAATATTGTATTAGGGGTGTCCAAAGTTAAAAAACTGAAAAAATTCGATTTTTCTAAACTTTTAGCCGTGTTTTGTACGCCACAAAATCACCTACCTCCATTTAGGCTTATATTTCTATGGATTTAAAATAATAATGCCTTAAAAAATCTAGAAAATTAAAAATAAGAACCGCTTTAGAGCATACCATTAAAATTTAATTTTCTCTCTATCTCTAAAACTAGAGCAGAAGAGGCAAAACTGATGGCATTTTTGGAATAAGCGCTACCTATATAACCAGGAGTAACTAAATTCCCCGGCACCAAAATCACTGTTGGCCTGAGTTATCGTTTCAGATCTGGGTGTAAAAATTTGAGCATAAATCAATATAAATGCATACTTGATGTTCGATCTCAAGCGTTACGAAACGCTGTTTAAACTCAACTGATCTGACCAATTTCCTAAACCTTTTCCAATCGTGAATGTAAATTTTTCTTAAATTTCATTTCTTTGATGTTTAGTAGATATTACTTGAGCTTCCCTCGCTTCGGAATCCAAACATTTAGGCCTTTTGTTATCATGGACACAGTTTTTTTTTTTTTTTTTTTTTTAATATGATTAATGGAGTTTTTATTTTATCTTTTTATATTCATTTTTTGCCTTGACCCGTCGATCATCAACATCTTTATTTATAAACATCAAATAATACATGTTTTAATTGAATTTATAAATAGACCAGAATCACTGATGATAATGGTTTATTTGTCACATGTTAATTTAATTTTAAACCTTTACTTATAAGACCAGCCAGTTATTTTATTCATAGTTCACTATAAACTAAAGGATTAAAGATATTAACATATATACTCATATAATTCATATAGGTATTTACTTTATGATGTCCCTGGAATGAAATTATTCGTTGATATAATATAAAATATTATTATAATTTTTAATGTACATACTTTGAAAATTAAACAAGATAAAATCTTTGAATTTATATGTGAAATTAAAGGGAGACAAATTATATATAATCTCATCCAAGCAAGGGATATTTATTTTAGAAGAGTGGGAAAAAAATGAGGACAAATTTTTTTTTGATAAAATAAACACTATTTTTACTTTTTTACTTTCTCTTACCTATGTATATTTTTATTATTTTAAATTTCGTTTTTCACATTTGAAATTTACTGGCAAGCATATATGGATCACTTTCAAAGTTTCGTAATTACATTAAAATAGGGATGAATAAAAGGGATATATTTAATTCATTCTACTAAAATACTTTTTTCCTCTAATTAAGATGAAAATTAAATGAGAGCATTTGCGCATTACGCTGCAAAAACAGTTTTTTACTTGGACCTAAAATTTCTTTTAAATATTGGTCACAGTCTATAACAATTATATTAATAAAACAGAACTTATTATGACCTCATTTGTTGTTAAGAAAATTTATTTTTTAACCAATATAACAATACAATACTTTTAACGTTACCAATATACAATAACATTGGTTAAAAATTCAATTTTCTTTTCGTTTAAAATGGGTTCTGTTAGTATTCAATTATTAGTTGATTTAAAGTAATGAAAGAAGAGAGAAGATAAACGTGGGGAAAGATAATAAAGATCTTAAAAAGATATGCAAAGTTTTTTCCTTCTTCAATTTCGCTAAGTATATTTTTGATACAAAATATTTTTTTTTTTTAATAAATATATTTTCTCTTTAATCAAAGAGGACTTATGACAATGTCTGTCTGAATATAAATTTTTTTTAATGAGACACTGATTTATAGCATTTATAGTAGGAAAAGGATTCAAAAATAACGAAAATGTCACTTGAAATACTTATCGGACTTCATCCGATTATCCTGCGTCTATACATATTTTATTTATTTATTAATAAACATATTTTTTTATGCTAAATATTTGATAAGCTTGCACTCTTTGCCGGCATGGAGGCATCTTAATTTTACCGTAGTCAAATTACCTCAAGTGACTGCTGAAACTTTTCAAATTTTTGTTTATCATTTTCGAGATCTCTCTCTGTATTTGAATAAGATATTAATTAATCTTCTATAAATATCTTCTTTTTTAAAGACATTTCGGCTGCAGGGGCCATTTGGCTTAAAAAATATTAAATATATATATCGATGGCTTCCGGCGGGAGTTCCAACGGTCTTGTTTGTCGAGGCCACCTCTCCCGAATGTGTGTCCCTGGTGCGGGCGTGTGTATTCCTCGATCATTTTTTTAATCATTTTTACTCGGGTTTCTTGAACAGTTATTCATATTTTGTAAGCATGATGAAAAAACCACTAGATAGCAGAGCAATGCTTGGCTATTCGAATTTTTTTACTCATCGAAGACAGATAGATCTAGTTAAAACTAATTTAAGTTTTCTAAATCAAATATAATATTGCAGGTTTTATTATAATTGTTGAAATTATTTTTATTTAGATTAATTCTTTTTTATCATTTAGTCATTTGGATACCAAATGGCTTTTTAAATAAGAATGCATGGACCCCCAATAGATATATTAATCAATATAGCGGTTATCGTCAAAAAATCTTATATGGCCTGA